>LGRX02030576.1:0-16643 GCA_001247695.2 Cymbomonas tetramitiformis
ACCTCGGTTTCATTGTTAGGTCTTGCAAGTATTATGCCTACCTGAGTCTTACCTGTGTGTCTTACGCGTCGGCTACCATTGCAGGTACACGGTGGTCGAGTGTAAAGCAGCGTTGCACCACCTGGGAGTTGAACTTTATGAACGCCCACTCAAGGGGCCGTTGGCGAAGGCCTTAATTGAAGCGACGGATGTCGCCCGAAAGGCCCACCACGAACATCTCAGAGACCTTCGGAAAAAAACGCCAGCGACGACAGGTGAGGAAACCGGGGAGGAAGCATCGCCGGGTACGGAGCAGGCGCAGCCTGCAAGAACTTCCGAAGCCGGCGGAGCTGCGCGGGCGGCGCCAACACTCGGGGCTGTAACAGCCACTACACAGGCAAGACGAGAAGGAGCTGCTGCGCGAGGCCCGCAAATCAACGAAGCTATGCCCACTCGAGCACAGGCACCGGCAGCACGAGGGCCACGCGCAGGTGGCCGAGGATGCCCTGCTCCTGCAGCGCCACAGGGAGATCAAGCACGAGCTCCATGTGACAAGCGTGCACGTAGTTCGCCATCGGCAAAGGCGTCCCCAGGGAGCAAGTCTCCACCCGGGAAGTCTCGACAAGCGCGCAATCGTGACAAGGGACGAGTGCTATTCCGAGCGGCCTCTGTGATCGGTCCGACAGGCGCCCTTATAACGGACAGCTTCGCTCCTGACGACGATTGCTTTTTCGAGGATGCAAACCAGATTGCGGAGCAGGTGGAGAACGCGCATCCCCCGGAGGCGGCGACTGGACAGTTTGCAGGCGTCTCGATGGACGAGGACGACGAGGACGACGAGGACGACCCGGACGACGACATACCGTTGGCCTACCGTAACCTTCCTACGGACTATACCATCGACATGCTGGCGAAGAGTGCGGGCAAAAGCTTCGCAATTACCGTGGCCGCGGGCAACGACGGCTGCAGCTTTACTATCCGCATGCCTGGGAACAACGCCGTGTCCATGCCTATGCATTTCGTGGAGGTCTTGGAGGTGGATCTGAACACGAACAGAGTGAAGTGGGGGTTTTGGCTTCCATGTGCGCCTCTGCTTATGCCGACAACGAGGAGAACAAACAAAACCTTCTCTGACTTGAACAGCTTGTTCGCGGAGAACGCTTTCCGGAGAGCCCCTCCGAAAGTGACAGGTTGGTACGACTTCGATGCGAGTGAGATCCTGACTTGCTGGGACGAACCTCCTGGCAAACCTGCTGTCGGCGGAGTTCCAGGAGGACCTGAAAAGGCAGAACTTCTGAAGGTGGCCAGGGAGAACTTGGCCTCCGAGGCGTTGGACAGGTGAAGGTAAGCAACACAGCCTCATTCATTCCTCGTGGCACGCACACTAGATTACAATGGCCACACGGCGTGGAACTTATTGTTTTTCATACATGTAAATATACGGTTCATTTGTGTACAGTCACGTGACATAAGTGTTAGCTACCAAGCATACGTCTCCTCATTGCACGCGCTAGCATCAATTATGCGCGCCAGGGTGCAGATTCTGAACATACGCCCGCAAACTGCGCATCTCCTTTCATCTTCCTGCAGCCGATCGCTTTCCAGCTCTGTCAGGGCACCGTGCGTTGTTTCGCTGTAGCGGTTTCTATTTCGCCAGCCCCGCCACTCCAAATCTGAGTATCGGTGGTAGATCCACCCGCCCTCATACCAGTACACGAGATGCCTCACACCGAACCTTTCGCTGAATCTACGGCCGTGCACGTATATCGGCCAAAAACTCCACCAGTGATAGGTCCTGAGATTAACTGCATGTTGCCCCGAACGCTTTCACCCAAAATTTTTATGGTAAATTTCAAGCGATATAATGGATAAAGGGAAGACAATTTTGAAATTATTCACGAGAATTTTGTGTTAAAGCGGGCTCTCACGACATGGGGGGGCGAAAGCCGACATCTGGCGGACCGGCAACGAGTCCGCAGCACGAAGCAGCGGAGATGAGCCTGGAGATACTCATCAGCACAGCTCAGGCTGCGCTGAGAGCACAAAGGCTAGCACGAAGGCAGGGGGCGGCCCTGCCGGAGTGCATCGGCGACGACGAGTTCATCGCGCTTGCGCCGCAACAGAGCCTAACGCATCTGGCTCTGCACGCGACTCGAGCAGTTGCAGCAGCGGCAACGGTGTGCCTTCCCGCATTTGAGCGGGCTAGCACGACAGCACCGGGCTTGGCGACTTCATCGACGTTTCCGCCTTCTTCATCCACGCGTGGCACCGCCTCATCGCAGGGGCCAAGCGTCAGGACCCTCAGGAGAACCACACAGCGACAGAACGCGAAGGAGCGCGCTGAGCGGAGAGATCCGCCAGCGACGACGGGGTTTTTCACGACTCCTTCCGTTCCGCCCACAGTCGTGCCAGGTGCATCTTTCACCTTTGGTAACGCCTCTGGAACAGTGAAGTCCAGAGACTTCACGCAAACCGCGGCGCCATCTTGTGGTGCAGCGGTTTCGGACAACACGTCAACGTTTTCGGACATCGTTCAGCGTGCACCGTCTGGCACACCGCCTTCTCCTGGTGAGAAACGTAGTGGTAAACCGGCATCGGTGCCGCCTAGCCCACCGAGAACGAGCAAAAGGGGGAAAGCAGCTGCGCAGGGGGACTCGCAGGACGAGGACATCGCCGACCTCGAGTACGAGGACCCCTGGCATGAGGCGGACGGCTTGGACGTGGAGGTCTATGACCAGCACGTCTGATAGCCGGAACTCCGCCAGCTACATTTCCCTGGCGCGCCTTCACTCAGCGCGCATTGTGCAGGACCTGCTGGGAGCGAGTCAGCGGCCGACGAGTTTGGCAACCTGGCGGGACAGGCACGACAGAGCCGGCAACCGCTTTTCGTCCCCCACACCACGACGCATCCGGGGGTTTTCAGCGGCGGCAGCGGCGTGGTCACTAGACTGACTTGGCACATCTCCATCAGACCACAATATCTGCTTCAACGCCTACCCTCTGCAGATCTTGCTCTTACGTTTGAGCACAACTTGTGCTTTTAGAATAGTATTTATCCTAGGAGGATATGCACCCCCACCGGGCCGCATACTGGGAGACCCCATTAGGGGCTCCACTAGTAGACGGCCTCACTTGGCATCGGACAAACTTGCTTGCCTGGTGCCAAAAAACAGTGGGGGAATCTTTAACCGCTTGTCGCCCGTGCCGTCTGAACTGCAGCCTCCCGTTATGAGGCAGGGCTGCAGGGAGGGTTTTAACTTTTGCAAGTGATAACTGCCTGGGACATCTGTAGATAGGTAGAAATAAAGGGGCAGGCTTGACAGCTGTGCACCTCCTAACATCACGTCTCCGGTAGGAGTATGTTACATTTTTTTCTTTTTTCATGTTGCCCGAAGTCCTCCCAGTCTTCTTCTGCTTGTTCCCGCGCTTGCAGCCACAAGCGGCGAATTAAAGGGTCTTCAGGAACCCATTGGGCTTGTTGTAACTGGCAGTCGCGAAACGTAAAAGTATCGAAAGGCCATATCCAATACTGCAATATTCCAATATTGGCCATACTGCTGGTGTAGGTAGTCTAAGGTGCGGGTTGTGGTTCTATGTCACGAACGCAGGTGTGTGCAAACGACCTCCGGTTACGACTCCTCCAACATATACCCTAAAACCCTGAACCCTTGGACGCCCCGATATATCCATGTGCAGCACACCTGTAGGAACACCTGCCGCGGGATATTTTTCCTCTGACGTATTTTTATGTTTCCCGCGAAATAATACAGTTAACCGGTCTTCTTAGCTGCCGAGAATCGTGCTGGAATAGCCTATTCAGGGCAAATTAACCCGCTGAATGCCCATGTTGGGTCACATGAAGCCTGGGGGAGCATCACCCCTGATTGTTTTCAGTCCTGAACAACTTTTCCAGCATAATAGCTTTTGAAAATATGTCCTTTGCTGCTCACTTTCGCCCGATGAGAAGTATTTTACTACGCGACCCTCCAAACACCCTAAAATGGGCCATAAATCTGCTGGATCTCTCCCATGTAAGCAAATAGTTGCATTTTTGGAAATGTCAAACTATTACATATTCTAATAGTGCGAAAATCTAACATTTCGTTCGCAAACATAAGGCAAAATCATAACTTTCCACACCTAACACGATACTTCCACCTTTCCCGTTTTCTTGCCGCACGCGTGACTCGCGTGGCTACTTTGAAGAGTCAAAAACCAGATTTCTCGAAATTCGTTCAAGGACTATTCAAATTAACCCTCACATTTGTCATTCAGAACCCCAAAAACCAATTTGGCAGACAATTTAATGCTTTCTCATTTTTTCGTCATTTGCGCCCGCGTGTCTCATTTTTGCGATATGGTCGTTAAACCCTCTTCCCCTTCCGCAGGACAGCTCTCTCTCCGCCCACACACTCCCTTTCCCGTTTCCAACGCATGTAAAGATGGCCGCCTTCGAAAACGCGAACGACAGGAACGCACTCCAGGGAACCATCCCGGGAAGGCAGCTGCATCCGGGGCGGGTACAGGACGAGAGCCCGGGAATCTGCTCGAACTCGCTCCGGGAGTGGGAAGCAGCCCCAGGCAGCGAACTCAGGCAAGTCGTGGCCATCAGCCAGGGAAGATCGCTACACTGGGCACAGCGCCCGACCAGGCAGTATTCTGCCACTGGCGCCACGGTCCCCCATCTGGGGGGACCGGCATCCCCGTTCACGGGTCCGAGCTGGGGAGAGCGAAGGGGCCCAGACGACTGGAGGACATTGTACGTTCACGCAGGCTCCATCCGGGCGGCGGTGGGGTCCCAAACATGGGCCTGCCGTAACCTATGAGGCTCGCGGCGACATTTTGGGGGACAGAGCAAGTTAGGGTGCCGTGCATCTCGGGACGGCAGGTCATTATGGACGAACTATTCACTGGAAAGGAAGTGGTTCCAAGGGTCCCGAACAGGGAACTCCTCACGAGAAAGACCCTGACTGACGGGGCATCCCTGTTGAGGTTCCGCACCTTCCCTAGGGGCTTAGAGCCTCTCCCCTGGAAGGGGACATCGAGGCGGGAAACAGTCGCCCGGACGCCTGAGGACGGGGGTGGGGAAGCACACTACCACCACAACCCACAGGGAATGGAGGTCGAAACAGGCCTCACGCAACGAGACCCGCGGCTGGCTTCGGGGCAAGACACCGCACCACCACAGGAACATCTCCCAGCAGCGCCCCTGCCCACGGGGCGGTTCCCGCTGACAGCAGAAGTGGTCGAATACATCTCACAGGCCCCGGTGCTGCTCAAAGCAGGGCTGCTCTGGACTCATCTCGCGGAAGCCGGGGAAAAGCTACAGGAACAGGTGCACCCCGGGCAAACCACCGCCGCGGGGGCCCTGACAGCGCAGGACCTTTTCGAACACCCAGCAGGGGAGCCGCTACACACGATATTCAGCACGGGAGGCGCGCCGGGGGGACAGTACGACACCCAGTGGAATATGACTGTGCCCCGGCTGTGGATTATAACTGTCTGGTACACACAGGTGACGGGGACACCAGAAGGTTCCAGCAGCTACTCCTGGCAGGGCTCCAGGAGCGACTTTGGAGCACGGGCCGCTGCCCAACCAAGGGGGACGTCATCGTCACGTCCCCGTGGCAGGGCACCTTGAGAGCGACCTTCACAGACCCGCTCCACGCGGCCATCGCTCTGGTGGACGAGAGGTGTACCCCGGTGGTACCTCTGGCGCCGCCCCCGTGGGGCGTACGCAGACCGCTGGAAGCACGGGGCGGTGGGCATCCCCAAGGCCAGCGTTGCCAGGGACGTGCACAGGTGCCCGATGAAGCAAGACCGGGCCTCGCTCCCGGCGGAGCGAACGGTCATCCTGCAGTCCATCGGGCTGGTGGGCCAGGGCGTAGCGGAAGTGGCCAACAGCATCTCGGCAGGAGTGGTGCTCGAGGGGGGAGCTCGTAACATTGTTTACATCGGCAAGGGCAGTCCACACTGGGAGGAGACCAGGGCGGCCGCGCTGGACGTTGCCATCGTCGTCTTCTCAAGGGCAGACGAGGCAGATAAAGCACTGCGGCTAGGACTCCCTTACGAGTTCTATGGGCACCCCGTTACGGTACACAGGTACTCCTCCACTGCGGACATCACCAAGTTCCAGGAGTGGGAACTGGAGCTGATTGCCAGGCCACCAGAGGGCAGGCACTGGCACTCTGCCGACAGGGCAGAACAGGTACTCTCCGCAGCGAAGCGGGAGCTGCGGACGCTGACAGGCATGGAGGTCTTCCCTGTTCCCTCTCCCCCATCAGAGAGGGGGGTGGGGGAATATATCACCCTCGCACAACCATTGCCGGACAGGGACAGCAGGGAAGCCTGCAGGTACTGGATGACGGTGGAGGCAGCGACATATGAGGCAGTCTCGCATCGCATCTCTAACCGCCTGTTCTTCCACATCGGGAGTATAAAGTTCCACATCGCCTGCAGCCCCAGGTCCAGGTGGATGGCCCAGCGCAACAGCCCGCAGCAGCTTCCGAGGCAGAGGGCCAGATATGCGGGCAAAGGACAGGGCAAGGGAGGCAAGGGCGCCTATTATGGACAGGTGCAACCGACCCAGCTCTTTGGACAGGACCAAGGCTACGGACGGCAGCAGCCACCAGCGGCACAGACTGTGCCGGCCCCTCAAGCCGGTAGCGAGATATCGTCACTTGCCGCCTCAGTAAAAGCCCTCACCGAGGTGGTCATCAGCCAACAGGTCCAAGCCTCCGACAGACAAATGTCTGCCATCACCCAGCTGTCTGGGCATCAGGTCACAGGCCTGCTGCAGCACGGGGTGCAGCTGATGCCGCAGGGAGGGCAGAGCTACCTGACCCACCAGCAACAGACCCAGCAGCTGCAACCCCCACCGGCATCCTCGCTGCAACTACCACAGCAAGTGCCGCTTGGGCCACCACAGGTTCAACCACAGGCACACTACCAACACCCGGCACCAGGGCTGTACTCGCAGTGGGGCGCACAGCAGCAGGGCCTCCCAGCCCCTTGCCGAGCCGAGGCCCTTGGCGGAGGCCCTGGGCAAGGACCCGCGGCAGTATGGGAGGGCCGAGCCGGGCCCCGTCATACCGCAGGAGTTTGACAACCCGGACGGAAGGGCGGCACTGAAACGCCTTGACGAGCTACGTGCTCAGGTCAGTGGACCCCTGTCTTTGCTGAAAACTTGGTCACTTTGCCAGGGAAGCACTCTGACTGGCATACAGCAACCTTCCTGCAGGCACACAGGGGATGAGAGGAGCCTGGGGGCCGCGAGCCGGTACCACGAAGGCGGCACCAGCACCGCAGTGGGCCAGCAAGTGCCTGAGCTGAACAGGGGTACAGCTGGGCGGGGATACATGCTGACAGCGCCCAGCCAACAAGGGCCACTGTGCCAAGCCAGCAATAGGACGATTGAACACTGTCTGCCATACAGTGAATTAAATTGCTTATTTAAAATAGCACCTGCAACCCTCCTGACTCTCAACCTAGCACCAGAGGGTGACTACTCAGCATGCCGAGAAAGCATGAGCTCCGGCCCGATAGCATATAACTCCCCACCACAATTCATGCTCCCCGGGTACCTGACACCCACGAAGGGGAGCATGGCAACCTGCGAGTTCATGCTAATCACTGTTGCGTGCCTCGTGACTGCCGAACTTATAAAGATTGCCTACAGCGGGATAATGCGAAGACAGGCACGGTCGCCACAGGATAACTCCACCTCAAGCGAACACGAGGACTCATACTCCAACCCAGAGGCGTTCAGGGTCTGGGTGTGGAGGAACCAAAGGAAGAACACACCCTGGATGCACAAAAGGGGGAAGTGGTACTGGAATGAGGCAGAGAAAGGGGGTAGTCTGTTCTATATCAACTACACCAATGGGAGAATTTCCCTCCGCAGGAATTTTGCGAGCAAGGATAACAATTGCGTTTTCGTTCCGGTAGGCAAACTGCGGAAAGTCAGGGAGGAACTCAAAGAACGGGGCAGAAGTAATGCCGCCCTCAAGCGGGAGGCGGCCGCGGAGCAAACCTCCACCCCTCCCCTTCTCGGCGGTGGGGGAAATGAGGAGCGGCCTCCCTCAAGGAACCCAGAACAAGTCGCGAACCGCCGGAGGGAAGGGGGTCTCTACACAGTAGAAGGTCACGTGTCGGATGTGCAGTAACGCCGGTATCTGCGCACGATAGACCCAACCCCGCCGGAGGAAATGAACCAGCAGAGATTCCTCGCCAGACTGCTAGCCAAGGACGGAATTGATGACATGCTTGCAAACGGAAGGTTTGTCTATCAGCCAGTGTGTGACGGGTCGCACTGGAGGACCCTCTTTTTCGACCAGCAGGCGGGGGAACGGGGAAAGACCCAAGTGCACCTGTTTGACCCCTATGGACCCGACCCGAAGGAAGGGGCGATGGGACACGATGAGCTGCTGGCTGCCACCAAAGCGTGGGCGGACAGGAGGACGAGACAAGGAAACCACACGGAAGTCACGTGCACCAAACTCCGCACCCAGCACGATAACTATCAGTGTGGGGTATGGGCAGCGGTAATGGTGGCAGCGTGGTGTGAGTGGACAAAATCCCCGGAGAGGTCCACCTGGCCAAGGGCGGCACACCAAGCCGCTGGGGACACTGGGAAAGCAGTCAACACCAGGGTGGCGAAACAGCACAGAATTGCCATGCAGCTGGCAACCCAGCAGGAAGAACACACTGACAGCCCGGCCGACGCCCCGCGTGGGAGTGGCAGAGTACCCGGCAGAAGAGCGGTGCTCAGGCCACTACAACAGCAAGTGTCAGGAAATGGAGGCGCACAAGTCCAGCCGTAGCGACAACAGCAGGCAGGAACAAGGACCATACTAGGCAGCTGGGGCAATAACAAAAGAGGTCTTGAGAACAACCCAAACCCCAGGGACAAAGAGAACCGGGCGCCCCCACCGGATGCTGGGGAGGCAGGCAGGTTGTCCCTGATGACCTGGAATATTAGGGGGAGTGACCATGCCTACTTTGACCTCGCCAGGTGTTGCGAGGAGCACCAACCAGATGTGCTAGTGCTCACGGAGACAAAGGGGGCGGGCCCCATGGGCCCGAGAAAACTCCAAGGGTTAGGCTACAGCGCCTGGCACTCAGCACCGTGCCATGGTACTTCCGGAGGGGGCAGATGGCACCTCACTTGCGAGGGGTCCTCGCCCTTAGAGCATATGATAGGGCAGACGTGCGCACTAATCGTGAGTGAGAATCCTAGTTGTTGCCAACTCGGAGGGCTGGCAGAAATTCTGCCCGGACCCGGAAGGGGCGGCGGACGTTATCGGGAAAGCCCTACAACGCAGCGCGTGCTGTATGCACGGTCTGTAAATACCACACGCTGCGAAACCTCAGACCGGCCAACCCGGAGATCCACACGGCGGATGCGGTGTCCAACATGGCAGCAGTTAAAAACGCAATGGACACCGCCAGTCAGTATGACATGGTCTTCGACCCCCATCCGATGCGGAAATGGGAAATTCCGAGCATGTCGCGCAGACAAGGGTGGGGAGCGCGGGGAGTGAGGTTCCTAAGGAAGACCGCACCCCAGAGGCCGCAAGGGCCATGAGACAAACATAGAGGACTGGGCCCCAGCTTCCTTGTCTTGTACGGATGCACTGCATGCAGACTGCACCAAGCACCAGGCAGGCATACATCCCCTGTTGTCCCAGGTATCGTTCCCACCTCAGTGTCCAGAGTGCAGAGAGATGCCGAGGATCTCGCTGCTGCTCTTCGCATACCCTCTTTTTTTTCCACGGTCTGGTACCGGGGGAAGAGCCAGGGCTCGAGGATGCGATAGCCTCCAGCTGTTCAGCGGGCGACAGCTCCCTCCAGGCTGCGTCGAGGTCGGAGGAGCTGATGCCCAGGGGCTCGGGGGCTTGTTGGCGGCCGTCGTGTGAAAGAAGGTGCCACAGTGCCATGCGCCGGTGTCCCTCTCTGCGATCCTGAGGTTCGCGTGCGATACGCATTTTCTCAGCCAGCTGGTTGGCGCGGTCTGCGTACTCCTCTGGCGCTCGGTCCCCAGAGCGTATGCGACGGTGGGTGCGCTCCCACATCTTGTCCACCAGGGCTTTGGCAGCTTCTGGAGATTTACGCAGGGCTCTGCGGACCTTCTGCATGGCAACTTCAAGGGGTAGGGAGTACAGCTCCCTCTTCCAGTGCCACGCCGTCAGTCTTTTTCGCGGATCCACAAGGTTGGACTGGTAGGTCTGCAATGGTAGTACAGCGCGCGGCTGGGGGCGGGGTTCACGAAGGCTCTCGAGGTTGCCATTCATGACGTGGGGCCTGTGGCGGGGGACTCGCAGGCCCCTTCGACCCTCGATTCTTGCCCGTGTGTACGCAGGGGCGTCAGCGAGTGGTAGGGGCGCGTCGTCGAAAGGACCCCTCTCTTCAAGGGGGTGACTGGTCAGGTCATCACCCGGTAATGATGGGGCACCAGCTGAGCGGCAGGTGTGTCGCAGGCGTGTCCCAGAGGCGAAGGCCACACTCTTGGGATGGGGTCGATGACCCCAGGGATCTCTGCGACCTCGAGCGCGTCGGGGTTCTTCTGGTTCTGACCGCTTCTCCTGAGCGGAGAGGGTCTGATCGCCAGGGGGTGACCTCACTTCCCCGTAGGGCAGGGTCAGGGGCTGGTCGCCGGCCAGTCACTCGTCGTCTCCAGCTGGGGGAAGGCCGTCACCTTCCACGAGGTTGATGCCAGCGAGCGCTGCCAGAGTCTGGTAACCCTGATCGTCCTCGCAGCTTGCGAGCGCCAAGACCTCCTCGGAGAACTCCTCAGGGACGCCGTCCACCCGGGAGAGGTCCTCCTGCTGTTCGATGGCCCAGACGACAGCGGCCACGAACCCAGGGGAGTTCGCCAGCCGGGCGGGGGCGTTGGCTCTCCACTCCTTCAGCTTGACTTCGTCCGTGCAGTTGCGGACGATATGCTCCGTGGACCCGCAGGCGAAACACCGGCGAACCCTTGGCGTTTCAGAGCAAGAGAGACCGGGTGGTGGTGGTAACGGGGTGACTGCTGCAGCAGCGGCAGTGGTAGGCCCGTTCTCCAACATGGCGAGCGCTGGGCGGTTTGAGGAGGGACTGCGCCTGAAGAAGGAGGGGCGAGGAGATGGACTTGCGAAAGAGACTGTTCGGGGAGGGCGGTCTGCAGCACGCCTCTGGGCTGTCTCTGTCTCCATGTCATTCTCCACCTCCTCAGCAATTTCCCGTATCTTCAACAGGGCGTTGTGGGTGCCCGGAATGTCGTCGGAGGCGACCTTCCTTTCCCACTCCTGCGGCTTGGAGACGTCCAGGTTGATAGTCCTGAGACGCCGCATGACCTTGGTCGCGTACTTCAGTCCCCGACGGTACCTGGAGAGCATGGACAGGTTGGTCATCTCCACGCAATTGGGGACTCGGCCGGCCAGGAAGTTGACCGAGGCCATGCGGGTTTCCAACCGCGAGAAGTACTCCGCCGCGGTCTCGCTCGGCACCTGCTTCAGCGCGATGGCCTCACCGTGCGTGTTCTCCAAATAGCCCTGAGTGAGGGAACATATCGCCAGGTCGCTGAAGAACACGTCAAGGTCAACGTAGCGCCGATGCTAGGCCTGGTCGGACCCGAAGATGCACGCCGCTCGCTCCAGGAACCTCTTCTGCTGGTCCTACAGGGTGTACTCCTTGAAGCTCCACAGGAGGCTCGACACGCTCGCTTGGTACTCCGACACGGTTGGCGTACAGCTGGGGGTGGTCAGTGCCTCGATCACGATGGACTCCTGAAAAGCCTTCCGCACCAGGTTGGAGTAGTGCTCCAGTTGCGCGAGTAGACCATCTTTGTCGGCCGATTTGGTGTCGGCCGCGGAACGAGGGAACTTGGTCACGCCCTTGACCAGCTTCAGCACCATCTCTTTGACCTTGTGCTCCTGGCGAATCTCGTCCGAGGACGCCCGCAGATTAGTGCCCTGTGGTAGTCGGATGATGCCTGGCACAAAGGGTGCAGCACTGGGAGAGAGGCTAGGGTTCGCAGGAGCGGAGTGACGAAAGCGAGCTGAAGCTGCTGAAGGCGGGGGTCCTGGAGCATGCGTTGGCAGACGAGGGGTTCGTGGGGGTTGAAGTTGGAGCAGGCGGTGGTGCAGAGGTTGGGAATGGGGCCGGCGGCCCAGAGATGGGCGGCGGTACGGGAGTTGGCGATGGAGCGGGGAGTGGGAGCGGTGTGTGAAATGGCATTGGAGTGGGCGGTTGTGCTGCCACCGCGCTCATACTCCTGTACCAGTCGGAGTTGCAAATCTCGGACCAAGCCGCGAGGCCGTCCTGGTCGAAGTGCGACATCTCCGACTCTCGTGCAGTAGCCGGTATCCATTCCCACACTGGCTGTCCCATGCTCGTTGACCGCACATTAGGTGCAGCCGGATCTCCCATGGCCAAGTCCATGGCCTCACGGTCGACCATGAGTACCCAAGTCTCCACACGAGGGTTAGTGAGCGGTAGGGGTGCATGATGTAAGCGACCTCCCATGCGCGCGTAGGCAGTCAGCGGCGCTCCCAACAAGTGCATGATCCTGAAGAGGATAGAATCACCCTGTACTCCAGCTCTGCGGCGTTCGTCCCACGGCAGGGTGACAGTCGCCGCGCCTCGTACTCCTGCTGACTGGTGAATCCACAGGGACCCACCGTCGTGGGTGACGAACAGGGTTCGAACCTCCGGGTACTGAGGGTAAGAGGGTTCTGGCCCTTGGTCGGGGTCGCCAGGGGGGTCTGGAGGTGGGTCACTACTAGGAGGACCTGGGGGCGGATCCCTTGGACTGGGGTCTCTGCGCTCAGGGTCAGGGTTGCCGCTGCCGTGCACCATCGACTCTACCGACTGCCGCCGGTGAGCCACCACCAGGCTGAGGGGATTTGGCTGAGTGGGGGGTTCGGCAGGGGCGGTTTCAGCAATGGTCAATGATGATGGAGAAGCCACGCTGCCAGTGGCGTCCGCCTCGGGTACTGTTGCGACCTGATCCATTGTGGCTACTACCCCGTGCTGTGGTACTGTAACGACGAACGCTCTGAATTGGAAGAAGTCACTCCTTCCAAAAAAATTATTTTTTTGTTTTTGGTTTGAAATGCTTCTAAAATGATCATGAGTGACCGGAATGTCGTTGGTTCATCGCCGGGTGCCCCGTACGGCCGTGTGTCGCTTGAATTGGATAGGGTTTCCTTACGTATGTACCCGACTAACCCGTGATAGTGCGAATCAGATAGCAAGTTCGGAGTGGTTTGAGTTATAGTTTGTTATATGCTTATGAAATGCTTCCAAAATGATCACGAGTGACCGGAATGTCGTTGGTTCATCGCCGGGTGCCCCGTACGGCCGGGTGTCGCTTGAATTGGATAGGGTTTCCTTACGTATGTACCCGACTAACCCGTGATAGTGCGAAACAGATAGCAAGTTCGGAGTGGTTTGAGTTATAGTTTGTTATATGCTTATGAAATGCTTCCAAAATGATCATGAGTGACCGGAATGTCGTTGGTTCATCGCCGGGTGCCCCGTACGGCCGTGTGTCGCTTGAATTGGATAGGGTTTCCTTACGTAACTATGTACCCGACTAACCCGTGATAGTGCGAAACAGATAGCAAGTTCGGAGTGGTTTGAGTTATAGTTTGTTATATGCTTATGAAATGCTTCCAAAATGATCATGAGTGACCGGAATGTCGTTGGTTCATCGCCGGGTGCCCCGTACGGCCGTGTGTCGCTTGAATTGGATAGGGTTTCCATACGTAACTATGTACCCGACTAACCCGTGATAGTGCGAAACAGATAGCAAGTTCGGAGTGGTTTGAGTTATAGTTTGTTATATGCTTATGAAATGATACTAAACATGATCATGAGCTGTGCATGCATGGGAAACAAGTCAAGAACAGATGCTTGTGGCAAACAAGTCAGCAACAAATGCTTGTGAGATGCACTTATTTTGAAGTGTACAGTCAAGTAGTAAACAATAGCAACACTAAATAACAACTACTTCCCCGCCATGGAGTGGAAAAGCTCGAGGATCTTCTCGGACTTGCCCTCCTCGCCTTCTTCGGGATCAACATCCCCCGAGACGATCTCCTTGTGGATGTTGAGCTCGATCTCCGCAGCCGCCACGGTATCCTCGTTCTCGCTCTTCAAATCGGCTGCCAGTTGTTTTGCAGCCTTCTGGCAAGCCGATAAAAATGCGCGGAGCTCGTCTCCGCGCATCTTTTTCTGCGGTGGTTTTTCCGGGGTCCTTTTTCCGGGGGCCGCCGGGGGAGCCATGAGCTCCTTGAGCTTCCCTTTTTGGCCTCCCTGCTCCGTGTTATTCAACAGGTGCTGGGTACACGCCACCATCCCTTCGTGGGCGGCGGAGTTCTTTTCTTGGCCCGACCGACCGGCCGCCAGGCTGGTGAACTGGGAGTACATGTTAAACATGAGCGCCATATGGGCGCCCTGTCTGCTCAGCTGCTCCTTCGCCAGGTCGGAGTTGCAGGCGAACGCCTGCTTGAGGTCGGACGTGTGTCTCTCGTCCTTCTCCCCCAGCAGCGTGGTGAAATGCTCAGCCGCCAACCGCCGGCCTCGCTCCTCCGCGGACTCGGCCGTCAGTTGGAGCCGCTCCTTTCCCTGCTGTTCCAACTGACGGCGAAGCTCCTCGCACACCTTCGCCTCTTTTTGCCGCTCGGCCTCCGCCAACTCCGCCCGGAGCTCCTTCTCCTTCAAGAGCACGGCCTGCTTCACCTGCTCCTCCGTGGCCCCCCGAGCTGGAGTGGCTCCCCCGAGCGCCCTCTCCAAACTCCGCGCCTTCTCCTCCGCATGCTTCACCTTCAGCTCGGTCAGGCGGAGCTTCTCGGCGTACTTCTTCTCCGCATGCTCCTCCAATTTCGCCTGCTTCGCCTTTTCCTCCTCCGCTGCGACCTTCTCCTCCCGCTGCCGCTTGTGGCCGCTCACGCTCTTCGCCCTCGTCTTCTGCGCGCTCTTGGCCTTCTGCTCCTCAGCCTTCGGGAAGTCGCATGCGTCTTCCTGGTTGCCTGACCACTTGAAGGTGATCACCTCCCTGGCCATACCCTTTTGCAGGGTCTTGGTGGTCAGCGCCCCACCTTTTCCCCCACCGCCAGCCCCCTCGCGGCTGACCTGCGCCACGGTCATCTTGGCCGCATCCCGCGTCCGCTGAATGATGACGCCCATTGCCTGAGAAAAGGCGTACTGGAACGCCATCAAGCTGCGCTTTTCCTTCTCCAGGTCAGCCTGCGTCAAGGCAATCTGACGTCCCTGGGAGCTTCTGCTGCTGCTGCTGCTGCTGCTGCTGCTGCTGCTGCGGGGGTGAAGGGCCATGAACTTCTCGTCCCTCACCAGCAGTGCCTCCGATCCACGTCCCAATGGCAACTGCAGCACCTGGAAGTCCCACCCCTCGAACCCCGAGCTTTTTTGCAGGAACACCAGGCCCTGCGCCTGGCCGCCGTTGGTGCGCAGCACATACCCCAGGCGCAGCACCCCACCGTGCGCCATGGGCAGGTTTTCGTAGTCCTCTTTCAGGAGCACGGGCATTCCCGTGCAGACCAGGCCCGATGTCTTGTCGGGGTACAGCACGTCCGCCCCCCCGAACACCTGCAGCTTGATGCCCGTGTCCATAAGGCCGCTCTTCGGCCCGTAAAACCGGGTGACGAAATTCCCCTTCATGGGAATGCCCGCTTTCGTCACCGGCTGCAGCTCCGCCCTGGGCACCGTCTTGAGGGCGCCCGTCTCCATCACGCCGACCTCCACCTTCTCCTCCGTGACAGAAGAATGGAGGATGACGACTTCGGAGCCCAACATTGCGAGGCCCCCGTCGAAGATGACGTTGTAGTCGACGCCCAAGAGGTTGGCAACGTCCTCGCCTTCCAAGCGCCTGCTTCGCCGGCGAGCTGCGTACTCCACCGTAAACTCTGTCAGGTTGTACACGGGCACATCCGATGACCTATCCACGTACGAATGTGCCCCCGACGGACGTTCGGCCCCAGCTTTACGGCGTTCGACGGAATCGTCGGCCAGGAACAGCCAGGGTAGGCTTCCCCAAAGTGGAAAACCCCACGCCGGAACATTAATACCTCATATGCCTGCCCTACAAAAAGGGACTCCCTTGCACCACACCGCATGTGAGAACCCGGAAATATCCCCACTGGGTACCCTGGAGTGAAGCAAAAAATTAAGGAGAGTTCTGTGCCGTCTAAATGCGGGCTCTGCAGATCAGCCCCGGGCAGCGTCAGCAACGCAGACATCCTACCTTTCCCCTTGCGAAGTACGTCCGGTCGCACGGTGGTGCGCTTCCACCCTGGGTTTGCAATGACCTGCCTCCCTACCTCCGCAATCATACTCCCCAGAAAACACCTCCGATCCACGTCTCCTATTCACCTACTACTGTCGTAGCGTGCATCCCGGTCCTCTGAATTCAGGTCGGCGAAGTTATTCAACCACTCCCCGGTCACGCAACCATCGTGCTCCTGCGGGGAAACTTCGACGCCCTCAATCCGTGCCACGCAAAACCCTTCCGTTTCCATGTCCCTCTCCCATCCTTCGGGCATTACCACACGGATATTGGACAGGTCGTCCTCACCTGGCGATGGCGTTTCCTTCTCATCCACCGCCTTTCCTCCCAGCACGTTCTGGCTGACGGTCTCGCTGCCAGACTCCTCTGTGTGTGT
>LGRX02030577.1:0-60249 GCA_001247695.2 Cymbomonas tetramitiformis
GTTTACCACCTGATTACCACCCCACATAGGGGCTTACCGCCGTTTACCACCAGTTTACCACATTTTAACACCAGTTTACCACATTCTACCACGATTCCTTCTCAGTGTGTCTGCAGGAATCTGAAGCCAAATGCTATCGCATATCTTTGAGGAATGGAAGGTGGAATGGGGGTGGCACGAATGCAGATGAGGCACCGTGACAAGTTTCACAAGTACCTATGGATGACAAAAGGGCCACGGCTGAAGATTGTTAATCCGTTGGTGGTATGGGGGCTCTTCGAAGACGAGATGCTCAGCCTGAGCAAGGGTCAGACGGTTGACGGAGCAGCTTTTGTGGTGCACGATGCGTTCCTCAAGAAATCTTACCAGCTGACCGTGATCCTTGGAATGGTGTATGCCGACTCCGTTATGCGGATAACGATGGGCAGGTTCATGGGAATTAGCAGTTACCGCGCCGATCCGTACAGTCTGTTTGAGGGAACTGTTGGTCCGGGGGGGCGAGGGATGTATTTCCGGGGCTATTTCAAGGAAGTGGAGCAGCAAGGATGGACCAACTCTAAAGGGTCAAAGAAGGTGTGGGCGGACGATGCCGATGCAATGATCACTAAGCAGATGCACGCCTCGATGGTGGCGAGCACAGAATCGGGCGCCGAACCGGCACACGCCACAGGGAGACACGGACGAGGTGCCTTGGAGCGCATTCCGTACTTTGACCCGATGCACGCATATGCCCACCCATTCGCACATTGTGTGTTGTACGGGAATGTAAAGAGGTGCCTCAAGCTCTGGTTTGGCAAGCTGAGCAACAACACGCACCCTAGGCTGGTTCTGCCGAAAGCGATTGTTGATGAGATCCAAAGCCGGGCAGCCCTCATCCAACCGCCTCACGACATAGGCCGCCCGTACCATTGCGTGGTGAAGTACTTGGGTGCGTACACGTTCAGTCTTCCCTGCTCATTATTTCAGAAAGAGGCTCAAACGCACTGATGATAGCAGCGTTTGGCGCTCTGTTTGAGCTAATGCCACGAACGAATTGCAACCTGACGAAAACTGTCGCCAAAAAGATAGGGTTGCCAAGTGTGCCTCCATCTTTTCTGCTTTTCGATGAGAAGCTTCCATCGAAAAGAAGAAAAGATGGAGGCACACTTGGCAACCCTATCTTTTTGGCGACAGTTTTTGTGAGGTTGCAATTCGTTCGTGGCATTAGCTCAAACAGAGCGCCAAACGTTGTGCTTATCTGAAATGACTCGCGACATGTGCAGGGTACGTGAGGGTGCGGCTGTGCCTGACCTATCCATGAACAAGCGCAATGGTGTTTGTCGTTATGGGGAGTGCGTGTGCTGTTGTGTTAGTTTGTGTAAATCGTACCCGGGGAGGGGTGTTGGGGGGCAGGTATGTGGACCATGGAGGATTTCCTGAATTTCGTGGTATACTACTCACCTTGGTGTTTGGCGATCTGCTGGTCCATTGGAACATGGTCATGGAGGCTGCCTGACAACACCTGCGGCGGGCGGTGTTGCATTACACGCGAGGGATGGTAACAGCAGATAGCCCCCTCACGGAGACGGAGGTACGGCGGGCGCGGGAGGTGGCAAAGGAGCATTTGTGGGAGCACGCCGCGATCATGGAAGATAAGGGCCCGGCGAAGATGCTTACATTCAACATGCGTCTGGCGGTGGTGCACCTGTTCCGGCAAGAATACTATCTAGGGGATGTGGGTGCGGCCATGGAGTTCTGGGTGGAACGAGGTATTCAGCGGGCGAAAGAAATCGTGAAAGACTCTCACGTCAAGAACAAGCCTGTGGAGGCCATCATGAATGGGACGTGCGAGAAGCTCGCCCTGGAGGCATATGTAAGCTTGCATCCAACAATGCGCTCCCTACCGGAGTTAGCCAACGAGCTTTACCCCGGCCAAGCAGCGGTCTCGGTTGGGCTTGTGGACCCAGCCGCGGAGGCTAAGACATCTCCTTGCTATTTCATGGGTACCGGCAGGCGCGTAGCTCACGACGCACCCGTCCTCGCAAGCTGCTTAGCACAACTGCAGCATTTGGTTGGCATGTTGCACCCCCGGCAGCAGGGCGCACAGGCATTATGCACGTGCGATATCATTGTGTACTTGAGGATGTCCCCGAATCTGGAGGAATTCACGTCTTCCTTGTACACGAGGGCGGAGAAGCGAGTCTCCTACCACGTTTCCATCTCGGACACTGGCTTCGGGAACATGCTCCCGACTGGGCTGGACTCCCTATCAGAATTCCCATATGCGAAGGTCCTTGCATACTACCTGGTGATAGACACCGAGAGCCAGCATACGGTGTGCCGTTTGGCCAGTTTGCGAGCGTACCGTCAGGTAGAAGATGCATATATGGAGAACCAAGGAATCACTGTGCTCGCCAGAAATGATTACGTAGAGCTGCTACTGCCATGCGCGCTCATCGGAACGAAGGCATTATTCGTTGAAACAAAGAACAAAGACACGGGCGACAACCTCTACCATGCGGTGCACCTGCTGCGTGAGATCCAAGGCATTCATTGATCCCCTTCCGCGCGTCGTTCAGGTAATAAGAATGTGAACTTTCCTGTGGTGTCGTACGTGCCATTTTCTCATAGGCTGCTCGAAAAATTCACAAGCGGCAAGGGGTGTAAGTTACTGAGAATCTGGGGTGGGATGCGCAGCTTCCAGGCCTTCTCTCAACTGCAACAGCGAGCAGTCCCCGACGTTCCCAACGGTGCTGCAGATCTATCTACGGCAGCAGAATCATTCGCCTGTCACTCTGCACGTGCATGTCACCAAGCCACGTGGGTTATACTAGATAGATAGATAGATAGATAGATAGATAGATAGATAGATAGATAGATAGATAGATAGTTAACTGGAAGCTGGATGGAATGGGTAGCATCCCATAGTAGTGTACGCGGTACCCAGCTGCTGACTGTTTGATTGAAGGGTTTTAGGGTTTAGGGTTTAGACCCTAAATGTGGAACCAGTCACAATGTTACATTTGTAAATATCTGTGCGATGGGAAGCATTGTCCTGCCTACACGTGTCTTCTTAACAGCCAATTACGTGCATGCATGTGTATACAATCTTTAAATATCCAGCATATAGCTTTCTTACACGTGTGCATATCTCCTACATTCCAGCCAATCACGTGCTTACATTTGGATAAGATTCTCCAGTTTTCTTAAGTTATCCTTAAGCCATGTGGACAATATCGTCCTACCAAGAAGCTTCCACGTACTTACATTTTCTTAAGTTCTCTTAAGTATAATTCTTAAGTATACTGTCGGCCAATAGCTAATTACCCCGATTTAAATATGCATAGTGTGGGTTTATATCGAAAACTTAAGAAAACTTAAGAAAAACTTAAGAAAACTTAAGAAAACTTAAGAAAGTACTTGCAGTAGTGTAGGCCTGCTTCAGAGATGTGATGTCCGATAAAGTCTATAGATCTGACGAACAACTCCACCTTGGAAGGCCTGATGAAGAACTGGTGATCTCTGCAACGCTGGAGGAACTGTCGAACATGCTTCACATGGCTGTCAAAGTCCGGACTGTATACAATAGTGTCATCCATGATTATGACAAGAAACTGGTCGATGAAGTCGAAGAATGCCCGGTTTCCTACACGAAGTGCTGTTGCAGGAGCATTGGTCAATCCGAAAGGCATAACCGTCCATTCATAAGAACCGTATCTGGTGCGAATAGCAGTTTTATGAATGTCGTCTGGATGAATGGGGATCTGGTGGGAAACTGGTTGAAATCGAATCTGCTGAACCAGCGTGCTCCTTTCAGCTGCTCAAGCAGGGTGTCGTGTGGTGGCAATGGATACGTGTCCTTTATGGTGATGTTATTAAGGGCACGATAATCACAACACATCCTCCACTTCCCCCCTGGCTTAGGAGCGAAAATGATTGGGCACCCATATGGTGATGATGATGGACGAAGGATACCCAACTCGACATATTTAATGATTTGCCGTTTGAGCTCCTCCATCATGGGTACTGGGATGGTACGTACTGGCTGCGATGGTGGCTTATGTCCAGGTTCAATGTTGATTCGATGATAACCACCTTCAAACCGTTCTGGCCTATGACCAGCTGGAAGATCCTCCTGGAATATGTCTGAAAAGTCTTCTCTCACTTGATCACGTGCTGCTGTGACCTCGGGGTCTTCCATAGTGGTGTCTGATGTCTGATGCTGCAAAGACCAGTTCACCGTCGACCTCTGAGAGAAAGAAGAGATAAGCTACGGCTTCTTCAGCCGAACCACTGGATCGAATGCGACGAAGGTGCTTTCTCATGGTGGTGGCGCTGACCAATTCCATTTCAGGAAGGTCATCTGAGTCTGGAGTCTGCTCAACTCTGGACAATACTGTGCGAATACTGGAGCCCGATGAATGCTTCCTAGTGATCGTCAGATTTTTGGTCTGAAAGTCAATGTGTGGATTCCTCCTCTCCAACCAATCTTGACCCAGAATGACAGTGAATGGTTTCATGTCAATGATGTAGAAATCTTCTGCATCCTTATACTTGCCCAGAGAAAATGTAGCCTTGGGAAGATAGGATGTGCATGGTAGTTGGCTTCCTCCAGCCAATCCCACTGAAAATGATGAAGAGTCTGTGGGTGCTATACCAAGCTGAGCAGCGAACTGTCTGTCAATGAAAGACGATGTGGCTCCTGGATCTACCAAAATGTGAGTACTCTGTCCATATACTTTCCCTTTGTACAACAACAGCTTCTTCTGTGATTTCAGCTGTGCTGTTTGAGACTGCATCTGTGCGATGTGCTCTGAGGGAGTGTCCATCTGCTGAAACTGCAATGTCAGACTGGAAAGGACTTCTTCTGAGATACTCTCAACCCGGCCACTTGCTTCAGTGGCATCTTCAGGCTGATCTACCCTCGGGGTGCTCTCAACACCGGTACCTGTGCAGTACCCTGAGAGTTTCCCTGAGGAGCTGGAGCTGAAGCTGGAACTGGAGCTGGAGTTGCAACTGCTGCATTGATGCTGTGCTGACTCTTCAGTTCCTTAACCAAGGTGTTGATCGTATTGATGAGTTTGCCGGACCCATCCTTAGCACCCTGATTCTGCTGCTGCTGTCTCCGATTCTGGAAAGGACTCTGAGCTGGTGGCTTACCCTTGATCTCCTTTCCATCTGGGGTCTTGGTGGAATAACAATCCTTCTCGATGTGACCAACACGACCACAACGATTGCAAGTCTTATCATTCTGTGATTTTCCTTTTCCTTTTCCCTTGCCTTTTCCACCTTTTCCCTTGTTCCGATTCTGATTGGAGTTCTGGCTGCCATTCTGATTCTGATTCCGATTCTTGTTGAATCTGTCATATGGCTTCTGGCCACGTCCTCTGTCCTTTTCCTTCTTGGCTGGACCTCCAGATGACTGCTCCTTCTGACCCCGATAATGAAGGGTTTCTGATTGCTTTGAGTGAATGACGTAGTTCAAATCAAGCAATACCTGTGTGGTTTCTTGCCACGACAGATTGTTCCTCTGCTCTTCTGTCAGGTATCTGAGTTGGAACTGTCTGCGGAGATCAGGATCCATACTGGTGACAAATCTGTCCTTTATTAGCACATCATTCAAATCAACTGCTGCTAGAGAAGCCAGTGATGTAAATGTGCGCAAATAATCTGCAAAGGTTTGGGTTCCTTGAGTCAGTGCCATTAGGTGTTTCTTGGCTACTGATCTCTTGTGAGGATTACCAAATTGTCTGAGGAATGTCTGTCTGACCATCTCATAGGTGGCATATGACTGTTGTGCCAAGACCTGAAAATAGTGTCTGTCGTTATTCTGAATGAGAGTCAGAAACACTGTAATCAAGTCCTTATACAGCTGATGTGGTGTCACTCAGGGGCTCCCCCAGCGTTGAGGGGTCCGTTTGGGCCTCTTGGGGCTCAGGAAGGCGACAGCTGGCTGTGAAAACCGGTGGAAAGCGGTTCTGACCCAAGTGGGGCTATCAGTGGGCTAGTGGGGCTCGGTCAACGCTTTTTACACTGTGTGGAGGGCTCTTCCGTTGACTTTCACCACAACATCTTACACCTGCCGGGTCGGGTCTGAGGTTCCGGCTTCAGAGTATGCACCAGGCCCGGTGGAGTGGGCTCAGCAAGGTGGGATGGCCAAATATAGCTCGTTGGCAGCTCACTGAAGTTCCAAAGATGATTGGTCAACGGTGTACCACACTTAAGGGTGGTTTGAGGCCTCTTCCGTTGACTTGGTGAACAACATCTTGCAGACGGCCAGTTACCACTCGAGGTTTTGGGCTCTACGTATCAACAGGACCTGGTAGAAGTGGCTCCGCTGAACAAGATGCCGAAACTCGGCACCCCAGCAGCACACTGTCTAACCAAAGTCTTGCTATAAGATGCTCCTTGTCCCTTAAGTGTGGGAGCAAGGAGAGTTGACCTAAAGTGTTTGACGTAGTCAGAACTACGTTCTGATACCAAGTTGGACCAAACTGCGCAATGAAAGCCGTTTCGGATGTGTTGAAGTATGAATAATAAGAATCCGAAGTCGGATTAGACTTTAAGGTTGAAACGAATTTAGAATAGACTAAGAACAACTAGTGCTAGAGGTGGTGTTTACTGAAAGGTAAAAGAGAATAATGAAAAAGTTACCAAGTTCCTTCAAGATAAGCACAGGCAACAGAGGTCTGAATGTCAGGATGTCATCAGGCAGGTCCTATAATTAATCCCTATCGATGTGCTACAGTCTGATCCTAGATTCCTATATCGTACGGTGCTGACGTCGGTTGGGTGACAGTACAGGCTGTCACCCGAATGCATTTGCACGTGTAATGAAGGAGGAATGATGAATCGAAACTGAATGATGACGTGGACATCGTTGATGACGGAGTACCTCTATTGTCATAGTTCGTAGTCGTCACCCGACGACCCGAATGCTGAATCAATTATCGCAGGACTGGCCTCATCGTCGACTGTCATAATTTACGGTAGTCATAATTATCGTTCGAGTCGACTGTCATAAAGATCGAGGTCATAGTTATCGATCGACTCGGTCGATCGAGGCCCGTATTTCTCGACTGTAAATATCTGACCGTAGGTAATCGTCGGTTCTGTACGCTAATGCTCGTGAATCGGATGGTATTTTCCACACCCGTTTGGGGTAGGGTTTAGGAGTAACGTGTAACTCCCTAAACCCTAACCCTAACCCTAATTTCTCCTTATAGCTGTGCTCCGGGCACAGAGAATACCATATGATACGGCTCGATAAACAGGCCGTGAATATATTATACAATATACAAGTTAACACTGCGTTGTTGGACAGCAACGCAAGTGTAAGATATAGCGGGTAATGAGTGCAGTCTCTGAGTGAAGATCTGCTTGAAGCCCAACGCTTCCTCATCTTATACCACACGTCTCCTATCATCATAGATAATACCGCCATTGGGTTGTGAACCCGAGACGTAGGTTGAACGACCAGTATTGTGATAACGAATAGTTCGTTCATACTGTGCATGCGTGTTCCGCACATGCTTAAAGCAAAGATGGTTCTTGTTCGTTACTTCAAGATGTATCTTGCTTTGTCATCTTCGAGTTCGACGTACGAACTCTCGATGACAGGGTCATTCAAGTCTTTCCTTGAATAATGACAGATGACGTGACATTATCATCTGGCGACATGTACAGTCATGGTCGACCGCACTGACGACTGTCATAATAATATATGACACGACTCGACATGACATGACATGGTATGACATGTCTGACAGGTATGACACGTATGACATGTATGACACATATGTCATCGGTCATGACCCTGACACTCAGGAACCAGAAGAGGAGTATTCAGCAGATAATGCTCCGATAGTCTTTACAGACCCTGATGACGATCCATTGCCAGCTCCAGTACCGGCTCCGACCACTTTGGTTCCAAAGGTGAAAATGACACCACCTAAGGAATACAGAGCAGGACAGGATGCAGAGGTATGGTTAGACACCGTGGATAGATATTTCCAATTCACGTATCCAGGAGTTCCCAACAAGGACCTGATCATAGTATTCCTGACCCTCATCCAAAATAATGACCGACATTATTTCCAGGTTGTGGCTAATCAACCAGATGCCACATATGCAAGGGTCAGAGGGATTTTCCTCATTCAGTTTGGTAACCCCCACAAAAGATCAGTGGCCAAGAAACACCTAATGGCGCTGCATCAAGGGAACCAGACTTTCTCAGATTATCTACGCACATTTACGTCACTGGCTGCATTAGCAACAGTTGATCTGGATGATGTGTTGATAAAGGACAGATTCGTCAACAGCATGGATTCCGATCTCCGCAGACAGTTCCACCTAAGATTCCTAACAGAGACAGAAAGGAATAATCTGTCGTGGTCACAAACCACACAGATACTGCTCGACTTGAATTACGTTGTTCATTCGAAGCAGTCGGAGACCCTGCACTACAGAGGGCAGAAGGAGCAGTCATCAGGAGGCCCAGTCAGAAAGGGGAAAGACAAGGGGCGTGGCAGAAGGCCATATGACAGATCCAATAGGAACTGGAATCAGAGTCAGAATGGCAATCAGAATCCAAATGCCAATCAGTATCGGACCAAAGGGAAAGGTGGAAAAGGCAAAGGCAAAGGGAAAGGAAAAGGAGCAGCACCAAATCCTCCTCAGTCTTGCCAACGTTGTGGTCGTGTTGGTCACGTCGCAAAGGATTGTTATTCCACCAAGACCCCAGATGGAAAAGCCATACAAGGCAAGCCACCAGCTCAGAATCCTTTCCAGCTCAGGAGACAGCAACAACATAATCAGGGTGCCAAGAATGAGTCTAACAAACTCGTCAACACGATCAACACCCTGGTTAAGGAGCTCAAGAATCAGCACCGCATCAATGCAGCGATTGCAACCCCAGCTCCAGTTCCAGCTTTAGAGCCAGCTCCTCAGGGAAACTCTCAGGATACTGCACAGGTACCGGTGTTGAGGGCACCCCGAAGGTAGATCAGCCTGAAGATGCCACTGAAGCAAGTGGCCGGGTTGAGAGTATCTCAGAAGAAGTCCTTTCCAGTCTGACATTACAGTTTCAACAGATGGACACTCCCTCAGAGCACATCGCACAGATGCAGTCTCAAACAGCACAGCTGAAATCACAGAAGAAGCTGTTGTTGTACAAAGGGAAAGTATATGGACAGAGTACTCATATATTGGTAGACCCAGGAGCTACATCGTCTTTCATCGACAGACAGTTCGCTGCTCAGCTTGGTATAGCACCCACAGATTCCTCATCATTCTCAGTGGGATTGGCTGGAGGAAGCCAACTACCATGCACATCCTATCTTTCCAAGGCTACATTTACGCTGGGTAAGTATAAGGACGCAGAAGATTTCTACATCATTGACATGAAACCATTCACTGTCATTCTGGGTCAAGATTGGTTAGAGAGGAGAAATCCACACATTGACTTCCAGACCAAAAATCTGACGATCACTAGGAAGCATTCATCAGGCTCCAGTGTTCGCACAGTACTTTCCAGAGTTGAACAGGCTCCAGGCTCAGATGACCTTCCTGAAATGGAATTGGTCAGCGCCACCACCATGAGAAAGCACCTGCGTCGTATTCGATCCAGTGGTTCGGCTGAAGAGGCCGTGGCTTATTGACAGAGACGGTGAAATAAACGGTGGATATAACGGACAACGGTGGGTTATATGCGTGTTTTTACAGTCTCCACAAACTCTGTGAAGCTGGGACGAGATGCTCGGGTGGTTTCGCAGTCTAAGATGAGATAATAAAATAACTTGGGTGTTTTATTATCGGTCGGCTGGCAAGATGCAAGTGACATCACAGGGCGAGGTGTGACACAGGAAGAGACAGTCACCCCCAGTTATGGGGGGGGCGAAAGTCTGTCTCTCCATGACACCACCTCACCCCGAAGGCGTGAGGTGTCACGATGCAAGCTAGCCAAGGCCGGGGCTAGCATCCTACGGTTGGCCACAGAGGCAAAACCCTAAGAAACAAGCATCTTTTGAGACCCTAAAAGGTCTTTTTCAACCCAGCTAGAGTGGCTCCGCCGCGCTGGTCTCTAGATGCGTGCTCTAGGGGCTTATGCCCATGCATGTGCTGTGGGGATGACTACTCCCACAGGCCAGCCAGCGAATCTAGCCCAAGTAATCGAGGGTGGACGGCGGCGTAGGTCTCGATGGTGGACGAAGTCGAGCGCCGCCAGGACGTCGTCATCCAACGCCCACGCGATGCGGTGCGACGATGTGTGGTACCAACATAGCGAGTGCGGGGACGTGGACACCCCGAGGGGGGCGAAGGTGGAAAATGCGGTGTGGCTCCACTCTGCCGCACACAAGTGCGAAAACAGAGAGGAAAAGTGGTGGGATGAGGGATGCAACACCTGCAAACACCACCAGGCAATGGCCAAGGGGCACGCAGGGTGGAGGGAAGAGTGGAGGATGCTGCGGGGTGAGCTCGCAGTGGTCAAAGCTCATGTTGACGATGTGGTTGATGGACTCGATTTTGGTGTCGGGTGCATGAGCACCACCAGACACCACCAGATCGTAGCCATGGGTAAGCTCTCGTCGTCGAATCACGTGCAGCGCGGAGGTAACTGCAGAAATGCGGGCACGCTGACGACACGAAGCCATGGCCGCTGTAAGCTGTAAAATCTGGAGCCCAACACTTAGGGTTCCCAAGCGAAAACGTAACTTTCGCTAAAAATAACCAAATCGAACGATGGAAAAGGCAATCTGGGGTAGATTCCCGCGGGGAAGACGGTGGTGACGTCAAAAATGTCGTGCGATAAGCCAATTTTGCTGCTGTTGAGGTGCTGCTGGCCAGAGCGTAAAGTGAAATAGATGGGGACGACGTAGTCGAGAATGAAGGTTGATGTGGTCGAGGACAAGGTGCTCGAATAATTTCCCGGTACCAAGGGGGACGCGGGGTGAAGATGGCGGCAAAGAGGACGAAGGTGCTCAGCCGAATTTGGTGAAAAGCGGGATAGTTACCGCACAAGGTACGGGATCAAAAAATCCGAAAGCGTGAGCAAACTCGCCAGTGGTGAGGCCCATAACCTGACAGAGACGGTGAAATAAACGGTGGATATAACGGACAACGGTGGGTTATATGCGTGTTTTTACAGTCTCCACAAACTCTGTGAAGCTGGGACGAGATGCTCGGGTGGTTTCGCAGTCTAAGATGAGATAATAAAATAACTTGGGTGTTTTATTATCGGTCGGCTGGCAAGATGCAAGTGACACCACAGGGCG
This sequence comes from Cymbomonas tetramitiformis, assembly GCA_001247695.2. Classification (NCBI taxonomy): domain Eukaryota; kingdom Viridiplantae; phylum Chlorophyta; class Pyramimonadophyceae; order Pyramimonadales; family Pyramimonadaceae; genus Cymbomonas; species Cymbomonas tetramitiformis. The sequence continues at coordinate 11,253 of LGRX02030577.1, forward strand.
AGGTGTGACACAGGAAGAGACAGTCACCCCCAGTTATGGGGGGGGCGAAAGTCTGTCTCTCCATGACTTATCTCTTCTTTCTCTCAGAGGTCGATGGTGAACTGGTCTTCGCAGCGGCAGACTCAGACACCACTATGGAAGACCCAGAGGTCACAACAGCACGTGATCAAATGAGGGAAGACTTTTCAGACATATTCCAGGAGGATCTTCCAGCTGGTCATAGGCCAGAACGGTTTGAAGGTGGTTATCATCGAATCAACATAGAACCTGGGCACAAGCCGCCATCGCAGCCAGTTCGCACCATACCAGTGCCCATGATGGAAGAACTCAAACGACAGATCATCAAGTATGTCGAATTGGGTATCCTTCGTCCGTCGTCATTACCATATGGATGTCCTATCATTTTCGCCCCTAAGCCAGGTGGGAAGTGGAGGATGTGCTGTGACTATCGAGCCCTTAATAACATCACAATTAAGGACACGTATCCATTGCCACCGCACGACACCCTTCTTGAACAACTAAAAGGTGCACGATGGTTTAGCAGATTTGACTTCAATCAGTTTTTCCATCAGATCCCGCCCTATACATCCAGATGACATCCACAAAACAGCTATTCGCACCAGATACGGTTCCTATGAGTGGACAATTATGCCTTTCGGATTGGCCAATGCTCCTGCAACAGCTCTACGTGTAGGAAATCGGGCATTCTTCGACTTCATCGACCAGTTTCTTGTCATTTTCATGGATGATACTATCGTATACAGTCCGGATTTTGACAGCCACGTGAGTCATGTCCGACAGTTCCTCCAGCGTTGCAGAGATCACCAGTTCTTCATTAGACCTTCCAAGGTGGAGTTGTTCGTCAGATCCATAGACTTTATCGGACATCACATATCTGAAGCAGGTCTATCCATCATCGAAGACAGAATCCGAGCAGTCATGGCAATACAGCCTCCAGTGTCTTATGGTCCTACCGTTGGAAAGCAGCCTCTACGCCGTATGGCCAAAGATGGCAAGTCATCCCTTCGGTCATTCTTGGGCATGGTCGGTCAATTTAGGAGATTCATACCAAAATTCTCCAAGATTGCCGAGCCGCTCAATCGTCTCCTTAAAAATAATGCAGAGTTTGTCTGGGAATCTGAGCAGCAGCAGGCATTTGATAACCTCAAAAGTGCCATCTGCAATGCTCCAGTATTGCAGCTCCCAGATCAGAAACTGCCATCTATTATGGAGGTCGATGGATCAGGCACACACGTTGGTCAAGTGGTACTACAGGATCAAGGAAAAGGTATGAAGCCATGTGGCTATCACAGCGTCACTCTATCCGACACACAGAGACGTTGGCCTATTCCTGAGATCGAGCTATTTGCCATTGTGGAGGGCTTCCGATTCTTTCGCCACATCTTGCTAGGAGCTCCTGAGACTATTGTACGCTCAGATCATCAGCCACTGGTTTATTTCCAGTACAAATCCACACTGAGCCCCAAACAGGCAAGGTGGTTGGATGAGCTCTCCGAGTACAACTTCCGTATAGAGCACATTGCTGGCGAAAAGAACAAGGTCGCAGATGCACTCACTCGTATCTCTACACTCTTTGAACTCGCTGATTGTCTGCAACATATAGACGTCAACGAGGCATATTCAAGAGACATTCCACTTGCAGATTGTACATTCATTGCTCTTGTATCTTCTTCATCAGCTCATCAGCTACACGACATCATTATATCCGAATATGATCGTGATACATTTGCACAGACTATATTGGCTAAGCTGACATCATCGACTTCATCACAGTCAGTCAGCAGCTTCAGTTTCGAGCTCATTCAGGGGTTGATCTACCGCAAGACCATATATGGCAGACAGCTGTACATTCCACCTACTGCCAAGGTCCCCACAGGAGTACATCCGGCAGATGGGGGGCTACTTACGATTGCCCCCTGATTTTTTTTTGTGCCCCCTGAAAAATTGCCCCCTGAAAATGGTTTTCAGGGCCTGAAAATCGTTTTCAGGGCCTGAAAATCACTTTCAGGGTCTGAACTTGTTTTATACTAGGCTAGTTATACACCTTAGAAAAAACTTCATGGATAATATAATTTTTACACCAATTTTCAGGGCCTGAAAATTTCGAATTCACACTCTTAAGATGCCCCCTGAAAATGGTTTTCAGGGCCTGAAAATTTTACAGTGTTCCAAGCCCTGAAAATTCACATAAGGCATTTTCAGAAAACATTTTCGTGGCCTCGAAACTCATTTTCAGGCCCGAAACCATTTCGAAAACCATTTTAGGTCCTGAAAACTTTTCAGGCCCTGAAAACTCATTTTCAGGCCCCAAAATTATTTTCAGGCCCTGAAAACTCATTTTCAGGCCCTGAAAACCATTTTCAGGCCCTGAAACTCATTTTCAGCCCTCGGTGTTCATTTTCAGGCCCTCAAAACTCATTTTCAGGCTCCCGGAAACCATTTCAGGCCCTGAAAACTCATTTCAGGCCCTGAAAGCCCATTTTCAGGCCCTGAAACTCATTTTCAGGCCTCTGAAAACCATTTTCAGGCCCCCTGAAACTCATTTTCAGGCCTGAAATTGATTTCAGGTTTCTGAAAACTCATTTCAGGCCCCGAAACCATTTTCAGGCCCTGAAAATGAGTTTCTTGCCCTGAAAATGAGTTTTCAGGCCCTTAAAATGAGTTTCAGGCCCTGAAAATGAGTTTCAGGCCCTGAAAACCAACAGCTAAAGTCCCCACAGATGACGGTGAGATCACACAGCTTCGCCACATTCTCCTTCATGAGTGCCACTCAGCCACTATTTCTGGTCATGTAGGCAAAAATCGCATGCTTCATCTTCCGCGTAGCCGATATTATTGGCCAGGAATGACAACGGCAGCCATCCAGTACATTCGGGAGTGCCCCGCCAAGTGTCAACGCCAGAAAACGAAGCGGCACAAGCCTTATGGTCAGGCACATATACGATATTGTGTGCCTAAGACAAAATGGCTAGATGTATCTCTTGACTGGATTACTGACCTGCCTATCACCACTAATGGGCACGACAGTATATTTGTGGTAATGTGCCAATTCTCTCATCGCTGTCATCTCATTCCCTTCAGCATGACCTGGCCTGCTCGGCATACTGCTGCGATATATATGCAGCATATCTTCAAGCTCCATGGTCTTCCGAGGAACATCATCTCAGATCGAGACCCCAGATTCACCTCTACATTCTGGCAAACACTATGGAAATCTACTGGTACGAGATTGTCTATGACGTCTTCGCACCATCCACAGTCGAATGCAGCCAATGAGAGGAGCCATGCCTTCATCGAGGAACGAGGATATCCTCAGGTACTTTTCAATTTGTTGATTCATGATTCGATTTCACCATCCTCTGGTTTATAAACTGATTAGATAGTATTTTTTCATCCACAGGTGTTGTTGCAATGATACTTCAGCCAATTCGTGGGAGGACAAGTTGCCTCTGGTGGAGTTTGCAATTAACAACACAGTTTCTGCATCTACTGGTTATTCACCATTCTATCTCGACTCGATGGCGCAGCCACTTTCGCCTCATGATCTGGTAATCACTATTCCGCCAGAAGCTCCTGTTCCAATACAAAGAGCTATTCGAGATCATTTTGACCAGTACTCGGCTGTACATGCCAACGCGGTAGACAACATTTCCCGAGCAGCAGAAATTAGCCAAGCCAGATTCAATAAGACTCACATGCCTCGGCAATATGCAGTTGGGCAGAAAGTTCTTTTACGGACCGAGTTTATCCAATGGACTGGTTTGACAGAGGCAGGCAGACACTTTAAGCAGCCATATATTGGGCCGTTCACTATATCCAAAGTGCTTAGCCATGGGCGTGCATACGAGTTAGATTTCGGAAACCTCGATATCCGTATCCATCCGGTACAGCCTGTATCCAGAATAGAGCTATACTGTAATGACTCGATCCAAGCACCTTTGCCTCTACCACAGATGATCACCGAAGAAGGGCAACCACTGTTTGAGATATCACACATACTCTCAGATAAGATCACTAGAGGTGTCAAGTACTACTTAGTGCGATATGCAGGCTACGGCCCTGAGCATGACACCTGGGTCAAAGCCACAGAGCTGACCAATGCAGCAGACATGATAGCTGCCTATGAAGGCTAAACATTATATTAAGCCTCATGCCCTTACTTCTTGTAATATATACTAATACATGTCGATCATCTATATACCTTGCTCTTAATGTTTTATCATTATGTTGCATAGAAGCGGGAAATTGATCCTTCCTTGCTAAAGGTGTAGTGAGCCTTGTACAAAATCATACCCTTGCACATATACGCACACATGCGAGATATCATATTTGTGGATAAATAAAAACTGCTAAAAGCTACCTTTGCCAAAGCCGTGGTTAGTCATCGGATTCTGTGGCCAGTCATCCGAAGCTACCGGAGACATCGACTGAGGTAGACGGAGTTGTGATCCTAAGTTGTGCTTGACAAACATAACTAAATAAATTTCACATTAGTACGTGGCGAATCCATTCTCACTCATAGCGACAGATGTTCGTCAAAGCGTGCGTACTGGACAAAAACATTGAGGAGTTGAGGGAAAAAAGGTTATCGAGGAATAGAAAAGTGCAAAATGGGGAATAGAAATTTCGATCTGTTTTTGGGGAATAGATTATATGTCACATGTAACCATGCTTAATTCAATCGAGCGCCAAAAAAAAAAATACAAGCAGTCTGACTAGCGTACTCGGTACCCCGGAGGTACAAGCGCAAGCGGTTCAGCGTGTGCAATATTTTGCGTCTGGCACACCCGCACCCCCTTCTTCTAAACAATTTTTTGCATGTAGCATGAAACATAATTTTTTCCACCATTCGATTCTAAAGCGTTTGTATTCATTACAGTAGGTGAATACCTTTCGTTTGAGCTATCGATTGGCCCCATCCGCAACCGCATCAGCTTAGCCTTCGCGACTGCCAGCTAAGTTGGTGCGGTGTGAGATGGTTTCAACCACTTGCGGCTTTGCATAATAGGGGTTTTCGTGAGAATCTTCTCACGAAACTTGGCAGTGATATTGTTCATATCAATATCAGTGCACCCTCAAGAGCATATGGCAAGCCGTTGAGTATATTAAAGACGGCCGCGTGCTGGCATGATGCCTTTTGGGTTTGAAACCCAAACCCAAACATGCCAAACAGCGAAGGGCTTCCCGTGAGTTCCAGCGCACGTAACTTTGCAAAATATAATGATAAGATGCATATATTTCACTTTCCTGAAGTGCAAGTTTTGCGATAGCTTGTGCGCGAAGTTAACATATTATTTCTTTGACCCAGATTTATGAGTTTGTATATCACGCTAAAATCTGTGTCAAAGAAATAGTAATACCATTTTGCGCACAGACTTTCTTAGACCTTGTGCTTCGAATATATCAAAGATAATTATCTTGGCAATATTTCTACGCAGTTACGTGCGCTAGAACGCACGGGAAGCCCTTCGCTGTTTAGCATGTATTGGGTTTGGAAACATTCGAACCCAAGCCCAATAGATCTGCCAAAGAAATAAATTGATGGTTTTGCCAACAAGTTATCTCAAACCTTGAGCTTCTGAGAACTGAAAGATATGTGTCTTGTAAATATGTGTGCATAGTTTCGTGCGCTATAACGCACGGGAATTGCTTTTCAGTTTGGCATGTATTGGGTTTGGGTAAACTCGAACACAAACCCAATAAATCTCCAAAGAAATAAATTGATGGCTTCGTGCACAAGGCTTTTGAGGCCTTAGGCCTTTGGCAACTAAAAGATATATATCCTAGTGATACTTTTGCAAAGTTACGTGCGCTGGAACTCACGGGAAGCCCTTTGCTGTTTGGCATGTTTGGGTTTGGGTTTGCATGTACCCAAACCCATTATGTGTAGCACGCGTTTTGCGCATAGCTTACATCAGAAGTTGTGCGTTTGAGGGTGCACCAATATTGCTGTTAGCAATATTGGTGCCAAGTATCGTGCGCTAGAACGCACGAGAACCCCTCCGCTGTTTGAGTTTTGATGCGATGTGCATGAAAGTTATAAGGGCCTCTCAGCTTAGCTCGCAGTCGCGACTGCAAACTGAGCTGATGCGGCCACGGATCGGCTCAGTCAAGAGCTCAAAAAACTCCTACCTAAGAGTCTAAATGATATATCTATGTGCATTACGAACGTTGGAAAATGTTTTCCCAATCTAATTTACTCGCAAACAGTGTGGGGTATACATACGTGCAGTGAAATATTCACGGCCGTGAATTTAATATTCACGGCCGTGAAATTAATATTCACGGCCGTGAATTCCAGATTCGGGAGGGCGTAAACCGTACAGTACGTTTATGTGAGAACTGAAGTCGGCTTGGTTGCAAAGACCTGTCTGGTATTTTCTCCAGGTATTTTCAGACGTGTTCCCAAAGTGACCAAAAACCGAACGATCGGCGATCGAACGGTTTTTGGTCACTTTGGGAGTGAGATCGTGAGTTTAGGCTTGGTGACAACACGCGAAACAACACTGAGTATTTTCAGACGTGTTCCCAAAGTGACCAAAAACCGAACGATCGGCGATCGAACGGTTTTTGGTCACTTTGGGAGTAAGATCGTGAGTTTAGGCTTGGTGACAACACGCGAGACAACACTGAGTATTTTCAGACGTGTTCCCAAAGTGACCAAAAACCGAACGATCGGCGATCGAACGGTTTTTGGTCACTTTGGGAGTAAGATCGCGAGTTTAGGCTTGGTGACAACACGCGAGACAACACTGAGTATTTTCAGACGCGTTCCCAAAGTGACCAAAAACCGAACGATCGGCGATCGAACGGTTTTTGGTCACTTTGGGAGTGAGATCGTGAGTTTCTAAGGCATGGTGACAACACGCGAGACAACACTCAGTGTTTAAGTATTACCAGTGTTTAAGTATTACCGTCTGAAAATACTTAGAGAAAATACTCACTGTTTCATTTGTTAAATATGCAATTTTAACTAAAGGCGGAAGGCTTTCTCTCCGGGAGTGTGCCCCTGTCCAGCGAAATAAAGATCTCTAAGATTGAATACTAATCTGAGTAATCTTTTGCTTCAAAATATTATCACATATTCCTACTTAGTATGATGTGGGTACCCGTTTCGCTTCAAAGAAGATGAAACCCCATAGCGCAACTATTGCGGGTTTCAAATTCCTTAAATTCCACCCGCTTCCGCCAAATGAACGCGTCATCCCACAACGAGATGTGTGGTTGACCGTTCAGTTTGTGCAATTTGTTTAGGGAAAACAACGCATACGAAATACTATTTTTGCTAACGCTTCCCTCATCCGTTGCCCAGGCTCTCTTGCAAACGAGCGCGCGAATGAGGGAAGAAACGCCTAGCGGAAACGTGGACGCGGTTGACATCCGCGTTTCCGCTAGAGGTGAAATTGCACTGCCAAACGGTCAGTATGTGTTTATTATGCTTATATGATATGCGTGATATGTTCATGCTGTGCAGGATGCGTCCCTGTTGGGCGTGAGTCGAGAATCACGCCCATGATTACCCCCCTCACAAGAACCGTCAAGCATCCTAGATTCCGAACGGATCTTGCTTCCAACCCATTCTAATTTGAGCAGAATTGCCTGCACACTCGGTATCGTGGTCAGGAACTCGCGTAGAATTACGTATCCGGTTCACTGAAAGCCCCATATCTGGTTCAACGAAAGCCACGTATCTGGTTCAACGAAAGCCCCGTACCTGGTTCAACGAAAGCCCCGTATCTGGTTCAATGAAAGCCCCGTAATCTTGCTTGCGCAAACAAAGTTGTTCCTAACACTTATTATGTAGTCAACTGTACAAGGGAACCGTGGAAAGCAAGGGCAACGCACCTTTCATTTTTGATGGAGAATCTTTTACCCTGTCCTCTTTCTTGAATAGAGGACAATAAAATGCATACCATCAGTGTGTTCAACAGTACAACGATACCCGCCGTTGTCGCAAGAAAGGCACACCCTAGTGTACTTTTTCGGAGGCTTCCTCATGTTTGCAAAACCAAAGTGAACAGATGGGTGGGGGGAAAAAATTCAAACGGTGATATTAGACGCATATGCATGTGTCACAAACCTATTCCCCAAAAACAGATCGAAATTTCTATTCCCCATTTTGCACTTTTCTATTCCTAAATCATTATGCTACCGTTGAGCAGACCGGTTGAGGATTATAAGTCCAATTCCGTTAAGCAGGGCCACTCCGTTTGCATTAAAACAAGCCCCCGGTGAAATAACTCCGGAAACGAACACGGGCTCCCCATGACCGCCTATGAACCTCCGAAGTGGCTTCAGGAGGGGAGGAAGGGTTGGGTGCACTAATATATAATAACTGTGGAAACGAACAGCAAACGATCAGTTATATATATATATAAGGCCGAGAATCGTGCGATTATAAATTGTTAAATCGTGGGATCATCGTTCGCAAAGGCGTCGACGGCTAGCGCAAATAATCCGTAACGTAAACCTCGGATACCTTGAATCGTCACTCTGACGCACGATACGTGTGGATCAATCAGTAATCCAGCGTCAATCTGTATCACGAAACGCAATTCATTGAACCTTGAATCGTCACTCTGCAATACGATACGCAATTCAAAGGGGGCTACATCCTAAGAACTGTAGGGCTAATGCCTAAGGTGAGGGACTAAAGTGGACTCAGTTCCCCCCAATATCCTAAAAACACCATGAGGGACGCCTCAAATCGGTGTAAGAAGACTGGTACCAGCAAGAAGCAACAACAACAAAGACATCAAAGACATATACAAAGGTATGCCCGTTGTGAGGTCACAACTCTTTTAAGAGGGGAGATCTGTCAGGGTTATGACCGATGACACATGTGTCATACATGTCATACGTGTCATACCTGTCAGACATGTCATACCATGTCATGTCATGTCATGTCGAGTCATGTCATATATTATAATGACAGATAGTCGTCAGACATTCGTCAGACAATCGTCAGACAATCGTCCGTACGGTCGACAATGACTGTACATGTCATCGAGATGATAGGTCACATCATCTGTCATTCATTCAAGGTAAGACTTGAATGGCACATGTCATCGAGAGGCCGTATGTCGCGGACTCGAGATGGCAAAGCAAGATCCATCTTGAAGAACCGAAATGGTTCGGACAAGCATGCATCTTCGCTTCTAGCATGTTCTGAATAAGCATGCGCAGTATCATATGGCAAGCGCATTATTCGTTTAGCCGATACTGGTCGTTCAACCAATGTCTCGGGTTCACAACCCAATGGCGGTACCATCTATGCGATGGGAGACATTCGGTATAGATGAGCTAGCGTTGTGCAGCTAGAGCAGTATCTTCTTTCAGAAGTCTGCACTCATCCCCGCTAATAACTTACGCGTGTGTTACCGTCCTATAACACAGCGCTTTCTATTATTTTATATGATATACTAAGGGCTCGCATATCAGCCCGTATCATATATAGTTGTGACTATATATTGAGTTACTGTCAGAATGCTTTCACTTTCGGGTTAGCATAACGAAGTCAATAAACATAAGATAGTCTCGGCTTTATGCCGGAAACCCGAAACCTGTGACACCCGTACTGTACCGAGTACTAGTACAGATAACAGGAAGTGACACACGGTGTTGCTGGATGTGACACACCGACAGTTTAATCTGTCACTTGTCACTTCCTAAAGTAGGCTGGGTGACCGTCACCAATAGTCGGGAAACTCCCGCTAGTATTTATGTGTATCTCTCTTTCTTTTATCAATCTGACTTTTACCGTTCTGATTCCGAAACCCTTAACTCAGGGTTTATTTCCAGTTATCATAGTTATTCACTCCGAACTATATATCTGACAGGTTTGGCCCCACTTACGCTTTGTTTAGCCACTGCGACACCGACGAGATAATTTGTTAGGGATCGCGAGCAGTCATCAGATGTTGGTGCGTCATCGAAGCTGCCGAATCGCGATCCGTAATTATATCAGAAACTGAATGAGTACCACTGAATGCGGGTCGATGTCATCATCAACCCGCGTAGCTCAGTTGGTAGAGCGACTGTGATTCAATCAGGAGGTCATGGGTTCGAGTCCCGTCGCGGATGCCATTTTCGCCGCGATGGATTACGCTCGACCCATCTCAAACAGTGAAAAATCCCGTCACTATTTATAGAGTCCTAAGATTGGTATTCTCGTAAACGGCTCGCAGATTCGGTGTCAGATGTAACAGCATAAGGCACATGATGTGACCTACGCTAAGATCGCGTATGCTCGGGCACGGTGATGTGACCTGCGCTACGATCGCGTATGCATGGGCACGATGTGACCCGCGCTGATGACGTGGATTCGGGCTGCATCCCAAGAACTGCGATGCACCTTCGGTGCGATGGGCTGCATCCCAAGAACTGCAATTCGGCTCATAGTAAGCTGCCACGTCATCACATCGACCGAACTGTGATACGAACTGGAACACGAATCGTCAGGTGACGATCTGATTTCAAGTGGGGAGATATGTTAGGGATCGCGAGCAGTCATCAGATGTTGGTGCGTCATCGAAGCTGCCGAAACGCGATCCGTAATTATATCAGAAACTGAATGAGTACCACTGAATGCGGGTCGATGTCATCATCAACCCGCGTAGCTCAGTTGGTAGAGCGACTGTGATTCAATCAGGAGGTCATGGGTTCGAGTCCCGTCGTGGATACCATTTTCGCCGCGATGGATTACGCTCGACCCATCTCAAACAGTGAAAAATCCCGTCACTATTTATAGAGTCCTAAGATTGGTAGCCTGGACGAGAATACCATATGATACGGCTGGATAAACAGGCCGTGAATATATTATCAATATACAAGTTAACACTGCGTTGTTGGACGGCAACGCAAGTGTAAGATATAGCGGGTGATGAGTGCAGTCTCTGAGTGAAGATCTGCTTGAAGCCCAACGCTTCCTCATCTTATACCATACGTCTCCTATCATCATAGATAGTACCGCAATTGGGTTGTGAACCCGAGACGTAGGTTGAACGACCAGTATTGTGATAACGAATAGTTCGTTCATACTGTGCATGCGTGTTCCGCACATGCTTAAAGCAAATATGGTTCTTGTTTGTTACTTCAAGATGTATCTTGCTTTGTCATCTTCGAGTTCGACGTACGAACTCTCGATGACAGGGTCATTCAAGTCTTTCCTTGAATAATGACAGATGATGTGACATTATCATCTGGCGACATGTACAGTCATGGTCGACCGTACTGACGACTGTCATAATAATATATGACACGACTCGACATGACATGACATGGTATGGCATGTCCGACAGGTATGACACGTATGACATGTATGACACATATGACATCGGTCATGACCCTGACAGATCTCCCCTCTTAAAAGAGTTGTGACCTCACAACGGGCATACCTTTGTATATGTCTATGATGTCTTTGTTGTTGTCGCTTCTTGCTGGTACCAGTCTTCTTACACCGATTTGAGGCGTCCCTCATGGTGTTTTTAGGTTATTGGGGGGAACTGAGTCCACTTTAGTCCCTCACCTTACAGTTCTTAGGATGTAGCCCCCTTTGAAGTTCGTATCGTATTTCAGAGTGACGTTTCAAGGTTCAATGAATTGCGTTTCGTGATGCAGATTGACGCTGGATTACTGATTGATCCATACGTATCGTGCGTCAGAGTGACGATTCAAAGCATTCGAAGTGTACGTTACGGATTATTTGCGCTAGCCGTCGTTGCTTTGCGAACGATGATCCCACGATTTAACAATTTATAATCGAACGATTCTCGGCCTGATATAATGCACCCAACCCTTCCTCCCCTCCTTAAGCTACTTTGGAGGATCATAGGCGGCAACGGGGAGCCCGTGTTTGTTTCCGGAGTTATTTCACCGGGGGCTTGTTTTATTGCAAAGAGAGTGGCCCTGCTTAACGGGATTGGACTTATAATCCTTACCCGATCTGCTCACTCTGATATAGTCCAGTACGCACGCTTTGACGAACATCTATCGCGATGAGTGAGAATGGATTCGCCACGTACTAATGTGAAATTTTTTTAGTTATGTTTGTCAAGCACAACTTAGGATCACAACTCCGTCTACCTCAGTCGATATCTCCGGTAGCTTCGGATGACTGGCCAAGAATCCGATGACAAACCACGGCTTTGGCAAAGGTAGCATTTAGCAGTTTTTATTTATCCACAGATATGATATCTCGCATGATTGTGTGCGTATCTGTGCAAGGGTATGATTTTGAACAAGGCTCACTACACCTTTAGCAAGGAAGGATCAATTTCCCGCTTCTATGCAACATAATGATAAAACATTAAGAGCAAGGTTATATAGATGATCGACATGTATTAGTATATATTACAAGAAGTAAGGGCATGAGGCTTAATATAATGTCTAGCATTCATAGGCAGCTATAATGTCTGCTGCATTGGTCAGCTCTGTGGCTTTAACCCAGGTGCCATGCTCAGGGCCGTAGCCTGCATATCGCACTAAATAGTATTTGACACCTCTAGTGAACTTATCCGAGAGTATATGTGATATCTCAAACAGTGGTTGCCCTTCTTCGGTGATCATCTGTGGCAGAGGCAAAGGTGCTTGGATCGAGTCATTGTACAGCTCTAATCTGGATACAGGCTGTACCGGATGAATACGGATATCGAGGTTTCCGAAATCTAACTCGTATGCACGCCCATGGCTAAGCACTTTGGAAATGGTGAACGGCCCAATATATGGCTGCTTAAAGTGTCTGCCTGCCTCTGTCAAACCAGTCCATTGAATAAACTCGGTCCGTAAAAGAACTTTCTGCCCAACTGCAAACTGCCGAGGCATGTGAGTCTTATTGAATCTGGCTTGGCTAATTTCTGCTGCTCGGGAAATGTTGTCTACCGCGTTGGCATGAACAGCCGAGTACTGGTCAAAATGATCTCGAATAGCTCTTTGTATTGGAACAGGAGCTTCTGGCGGAATAGTGATTACCAGGTCATGAGGCGAAAGTGGTTGCGCCATCGAGTCGAGATAAAATGGTGAATAACCAGTTGATGCAGAAACGGTATTGTTAATTGCAAACTCCACCAAAGGCAACTTGTCCTCCCACGAATTGGCTGAAGTATCATTGCAACAACACCTGTGGATGAAAAAAAATACCATCTAATCAGTTTATAAACCAGAGGATGGTGAAATCGAATCATGAATCAACAATTTGAAAAGTACCTGAGGATATCCTCGATGAAGGCATGGCTCCTCTCATTGGCAGCATTCGACTGTGGATGGTGTGAGGACGTCATGGACAATCTCGTACCAGTAGATTTCCACAGTGTCTGCCAGAATGTAGAGGTGAATCTGGGGTCTCGATCTGAGATGATGTTCCTCGGAAGACCATGGAGCTTGAAGATATGCTGCATATATATAGAAGCAGTATGCTGAGCTGTCCAGGTCATGCTGAAGGGAATGAGATGACAGCGATGAGAGAATTGGCACATTACCACAAATATACTGTCGTGCCCATTAGTGGTGATAGGCAGGTCAGTGATCCAATCAAGAGATACATCTAGCCATTTTGTCTTAGGCACACAATATCGTATATGTGCCTGACCATAAGGCTTGTGTCGCCTCGTTTTCTGGCGCTGACAAACGGGGCACTCCCGAATGTACTTGATGGCTGCCGTTGTCATTCCTGGCCAATAATACCGGCTACGCAGAAGATGAAGCATGCGATTTTTGCCTACATGACCAGAAATAGTGGCTGAGTGGCACTCATGAAGGAGAATGTGGCGAAGCTGTGTGATCTCACCGTCATCTGTGGGGACTTTAGCTGTTGGTGGAATGTACAGCTGTCTGCCATATATGGTCTTACGATAGATCAATCCCTGAATGAGCTCGAAGCTGTAGCTGCTGACTGACTGTGATGAAGTCGATGATGTCAGTTTAGCCAAAATAGTCTGTGCAAATGTATCACGGTCGTATTCGGATATAATGATGTCGTGCAGCTGATGAGCTGATGAAGAAGATATAAGAGCAATGAATGTAGAATCTGTAGGTGGTATGACTGGAACCTCGGTGATGTCTATGTGTTTCAGACAATCAGTGAGTTCAAAGAGTGTAGAGATACGAGTGAGTGCGTCTGCAACCTTATTCTTCTCGCCAGAAATGTGCTCTATACGGAAGTTGTACTCGGAAAGCTCATCCAACCACCGTGCCTGTTTGGGGCTCAGTGTGGATTTGGTCTGGAAATAAACCAGTGGCTGATGATCTGAGCGTACAATGGTCTCAGGAGCTCCCAACAATATGTGGCGAAAGAATCGGAAGCCTTCCACAATGGCAAATAGCTCGATCTCAGGAATAGGCCAACGTCTCTGTGTATCGGATAGAGTGACGCTGTGATAACCACATGGCTTCATACCTTTTCCTTGATCCTGGAGTATTACTTGACCAACGTGTGTGCCTGATCCATCGACCTCCATAATAGATGGCAGTTTCTGATCTGGGAGCTGTAATACTGGAGCGTTACAGATGGCACTTTTGAGGTTATCAAATGCCTGCTGCTGCTCAGATTCCCAGACAAACTCTGCATTATCTTTAAGGAGACGATTGAGCGGCTCGGTAACTTTGGAGAACTTTGGTACGAATCTCCTAAATTGACCGACCATGCCCAAGAATGACCGAAGGGATGACTTGCCATCTTTAGCCATACGGCGTAGAGGCTGCTTTCCAACGGTAGGACCATAAGACACTGGAGGCTGAATTGCCATGACTGCTCGGATTCTGTCTTCGATGATGGATAGGCCTGCTTCAGAGATGTGATGTCCGATAAAGTCTATAGATCTGACGAACAACTCCACCTTGGAAGGCCTGATGAAGAACTGGTGATCTCTGCAACGCTGGAGGAACTGTCGAACATGCTTCACATGGCTGTCAAAGTCCGGACTGTATACAATAGTGTCATCCATGAATATGACAAGAAACTGGTCGATGAAGTCGAAGAATGCCCGGTTTCCTACACGAAGTGCTGTTGCAGGAGCATTGGTCAATCCGAAAGGCACAACCGTCCATTCATAAGAACCGTATCTGGTACGAATAGCAGTTTTATGAATGTCGTCTGGATGAATGGGGATCTGGTGGAAAAACTGGTTGAAATCGAATCTGCTGAACCAGCGTGCTCCCTTCAGCTGCTCAAGTAGGGTGTCGTGTGGTGGCAATGGATACGTGTCCTTTATGGTGATATTATTTAGGGCACGATAATCACAGCACATCCTCCACTTCCCCCCTGGCTTTGGAGCGAAAATGATTGGGCACCCATATGGTGATGATGATGGACGAAGGATACCCAACTCGACATATTTAATGATTTGCCGTTTGAGCTCCTCCATCATGGGTACTGGGATGGTACGTACTGGCTGCGATGGTGGATTATGTCCAGGTTCAATGTTGATTCGATGATAACCACCTTCAAACCGTTCTGGCCTATGACCAGCTGGAAGATCCTCCTGGAATATATCTGAAAAGTCTTCTCTCACTTGATCACGTGCTGCTGTGACCTCGGGGTCTTCCATAGTGGTGTCTATGTCTGATGCAGCAAAGACCAGTTCACCGTCGACCTCTGAGAGAAAGAAAAGATAAGCTACGGCTTCTTCAGCCGAACCACTGGATCGAATGCGACGAAGGTGCTTTCTCATGGTGGTGGCGCTGACCAATTCCATTTCAGGAAGGTCATCTGAGTCTGGAGTCTGCTCAACTCTGGACAATACTGTGCGAATACTGGAGCCTGATGAATGCTTCCTAGTGATCGTCATATTTTTGGTCTGAAAGTCAATGTGTGGATTCCTCCTCTCCAACCAATCTTGACCCAAAATGACAGTGAATGGTTTCATGTCAATGATGTAGAAATCTTCTGTATCCTTATACTTGCCCAGAGAAAATGTAGCCTTGGGAAGATAGTGCTGGAAGTGACGCCCCGACTGTCATTCCTATAGTTAGGGTGTATGACTGTCACCGGTCCCGGAACCCTAGACCCCGAACATATAACGGGAAGACTCGGTATTCTGTTGATCCGGTTCATTATTCTGATGCACCACACTCCGAATATACAGTCAAGCTGATACATTCAGCAGGTTTGGTACCACGCACGCTTAATTTTACACTGCGACTTTGGCCATGATTGGCTAGACACCGGCGCTTGAGATGGGGTGAGGGACCCGCGTTAGAGAGGCTTTCGGTACGGGCGGTATGGCTCAGTTACGGACACGCGGTTGATTGGACATGATTGGGTGGCGCTGACGGCAGTTTATTTTTCGTGAAGTATCGTTGGGCTGGATTTTGTTGTTTCTGGTCTCCGGTACACCGTACGACATTGATCACGTCCTTTCGTCCCACACGACCGCGCACAATTTGCTGTTTCCCTGATTATCCTCGACGACCCGCCGCAACTCGCTAGCCGTCGCCCACGCCGTTGGTCTCGCCTCGCATTTTCCACCTCACCCTATCTCTGCAGTCATTTCACTATGGGTACTTCTACGAGATCTCACACCGCGGCCGCACGCCGCTCACTAGTTACAATTTTCGACGATGCCGCAGCTCGACATGCGACCACTCCAGCCACCCCTACGGTTACGGCTACCCCGGCTGCCCAGTCAGCGGGGGCACTGTTCCTCGACGCTGTCAAGCGTCTAGCAAAAGAATCCTTCGACGAGCGTGCCGCTACACTCGTCATCAAGAAGGTGTACGACGACAAGCATGGCCGTTTTGACGGTACGGAGTCGAACGTCAGCTCCGTTTTCGCCCGTCTGGTACTGGCATTACGGGACATTTTCGTCACTGAGGAGTCCGCGTTTTCTTCTCTGTTCGACCTGGAGGATGCCGCGTTGCCCGTTCGCGCCGAGGCGAACAAACTGCTGTTCTCGACACTGGAGTTCATCATCGCTCCGGTGTCGCCCGCAGCGGACTGGATGGAGTCTTCAGCGGAGGCACACCCGTTTGATGGGAAGCGGGTGTTGCTGGAGATCGCCAGGATGCTCCTGGATTCCGGCGGGCCCTTCCAGGGCACCGCGGACCTTCTGGCCATCAAGATCAACCAGTTCGACCCGTCGCGGGCAATCGCCGCCTTCAACGCCGCTCTCCGGTCCGCTCGACGGAAGAGCACTCTCGACGACATACATGGAGGTCAAGTCCCTTTTCATCAAGTCCCTCGACCCGATCTTCTACGCCCCGGTGGTCAACCGTCTGTTACTACACGACCAACGTGCGGCGGAGTCCCTTGCCACCATTCAGCAATGGGCCCGTGAGTGCCACGCACAACACGGGACGGATTCGCACGTCCCGCCTGCTGCGCGCACGTTCTCCGCCCTCACTCTGGCTGGGCAGAGCGACGACGAGGATTACAAGACCGTCTTCAGCGAGCTCCGCGACCAGCTCTACGACATGAAGAAGGAGATCAAGGCGCTCCACAACCGTCTCGACGACACGAAGGGCTACACGCCCCGCAACGACAAGAAGAACGCCATTGGACGCGGTGGACACGGTGACGGCGTCCGCTTCGCAGCGAAGCCCCTCCCCGAGCACGGCAACTTCCCGCAGAGCTTCCGTGGGAAGTCTTCGGGTAAGGTGGCTTTCCACAAGCCCACCGGTACGTTCGTCCCGTTGTGCCGGCACCCGACATGCTCCGCTACGGCGGAGAAGCATTGGCATCGTGACTGCCCGCACGGCGGGCCACGCGGACATGTTGGGGCACACGGTTTCAGCATTGCGGACAGCGAGAACGACATGCTCGCCGTGATGTTCCAGAACGCCGTGGACGAAGACGACGCCGTCCGTTTCGACGCCGTCTGCTGCATTGCAGACGGCAAACCTGATCTCTACGACACCGCCTCCGCGTTCTCCTTCGCTGTCGCCGAGGAGCGGGTGCCCGACACCATCGACGAGTACCTGGGGTACCGCCAGCCCGCTGACACCCACCTCGGGGTTTGCGCGGTTGGTGGTGCTACGAACATCCACAACTTCAAGATTCACGAAGAAGTCCGTGCCGACACTCTGGACGCGCCACCACCGCCGGCACCGCCCTCCGCTCCGCAGTCGGTGGTGTCCGACGAGGGGATGTACCCCATCAGCGCGCTACACGCGCACGAGCCGCACGCGACCTTCATGGACAAGTTCGCGTTCAACTTGAACATCGCGGGAACGGAACCGACGCTTGCAATGCACCACATGGGCCCCGTCGCGCCCGTGGACTCCGTCTCCGTAGCGGCAGACGACTCCGAGGATGGGGACGAGTGTATTCCACCACCGAGACAGCCCTTGGGATGCGGCAGACCACCGATGGGTTTCGGGTTCTCTGCCCTCACGTCCCTCGCAGTCTGCCTGTTGTTTGTTGTTTGTGCCACTGCCGCGCCTATGCGTGGTTGCTCCGCGCCAGCATCTTCAGCAACAGGGAACAACGGCGACGAGGTCGGTGGTGCTGGTGTGCTGACGCCCGCAGCCGTTCCGCCGGATCTCTACTACCAGCCGGCAGGCTGGTACGGCAGCTGGTACCGTACTGCGTACGGGTACGGGTGGACATGGCTCCCGGGCCCCCCGCAGCCGCCTGAGGCAGCCCCAATTGTTGCTGCGCCGCCCTCACCGGGTGGTGCTCCGCCATCGCCAGACTTCGAACCACCCGCCTGGGGCGGTGGGGCCGGGGATGCACTTTCTTCTTCAATTCAACACCGGGACGGGCCGATTGCACCCGGTGCAACTGCCTGCAGCGACATCGGCACATCTCCAATCTTCTCAATTTGCTCTACGAATGATTTCACAGGCAGTGGTACCAGCTCTCCTGGGCGCTGTGACAGTGGCACCGGCTCTCCCGGGCGCTTTCAAAGTGGCTAGAGTTGCAATTGAGATTAGCCTGCCTCCAGACTGTTGTGCTGTTGGTTCGGGTTGCCCCAAGATGGGCTTAGTTTAGGGCTTTAACTGTATCCGTATTCTGCACTATGCCTCACTAACTGCTAGTTTCGGGGGTTACCCTGCCAGAAAGGACAGGTTCCCCTGTAGGATGCTTATTTCCACCGAAGCTGAGTAGGTGTTTGTTTCAGTTCCGTGACCACCTAGTTTGCCAGTCACCACCCTAGGTGGTGTGCTGGAAGTGACGCCCCGACTGTCATTCCTATAGTTAGGGTGTATGACTGTCACCGGTCCCGGAACCCTAGACCCCGAACATATAACGGGAAGACTCGGTATTCTGTTGATCCGGTTCATTATTCTGATGCACCACACTCCGAATATACAGTCAAGCTGATATATTCAGCAGATAGGATGTGCATGGCAGTTGGCTTCCTCCAGCCAATCCCACTGAAAATGATGAAGAATCTGTGGGCGTGATTTATATGTTATACATGGTATATCTGTATGTTTACATACATGTAGTACATTCGTACATAATAATGAGGTAAGTATATATATATATATCCACCTTCTTCCCCCCTCAAGGAAGTGTGTGATATAAGGCAGTTGTCAATTGCCTGTACCTCATAAATACCATGCATTCCATATAGGAAGCATCTGTTACAGTTCTTGGGTTGTTGCCCGATATATAATCATGTCTGTGTCGAAAACAGCATGATATGTTAATGCCAAACACGAAGTTTATCGAAATTATAGTGGCATGTTAGGGCATGTCAGGTTACAGCGGCCCATATACCCAATAATATGATTAGGGTGTTACATGGTATCAGTAACCCTAAAATAGGTAAAAAAAATGGCAGTAAATGTACTTTCTGATGATATATAGAGTCATCAACTTAAGCGGAATATCCACTTTAGTGATATTTGTCAATCTATGATATGTTCTGAGCATAGGTCTGTGCTCTAAGATTTATCAAAATGATATTTCTTATTTAGAACATATCTGGACATTGCTTGATACAATCACAACAATTTGACACAACACATTTGTATGTGTGTGCTGTCCTCAACAACTATTGTCAGATGTCATGTAGATACTGATCTGAGAGTTACATGCATTTGAACTGATCAAATCTGAATCAATTGTCATTATGCAATGTAGTAGTTGTTGTTGCTCCAGCGATGATATGTCGTGGAATGACGAGTGGACTGCACCCAACAGTTACCAGCTGTTGCATGGGTGCAGTATCTTGCCTTCGGGTCTGGAGATACGACTCCATCCAGCCCTATAGCATGTTGGTTTATCTGTTCCCATATCCCGCATCGTTGCTGATGCGCGTCGCATGAATGAATGCGAGCGCGCTGTTAAACGAAATTTCGTGCGTCCAGTCGCAGTTGATGTAAATCATGTGCACTGACGATCATTTTTCGTTCGCGCATCTGCATCTCGCATACAGTGACAATCCTGCGAATTTTGACATCATATGTATGCGTTCCGTACACTGTGCGCACACCTTGTCGCTTATAGAACCAAGACGATTTCTCTGCGGATGCTGTCAGCTGCGAATATGTTCGCGATGAAAAATCCTCGCACAATCTGTGTGCTGTCGATATTCGAGCGTGCAGATATCACTATTCGTTGTGCAGATATTCAATATGAGCGCTGTCGCCTTTATGCGCGCGCCTGCAATCCTGCGAACAATATAATATATACTATGTCTGACGCTGCACTCACTTGAGTTCTCTTATCGTGCCTTGACGAGTCGGAGAATACCATATGATACGGCTGGATAAACAGGCCGTGAATATATTATACAATATACAAGTTAACACTGCGTTGTTGGACAACAACGCAAGTGTAAGATATAGCGGGTGATGAGTGCAGTCTCTGAGTGAAGATCTGCTTGAAGCCCAACGCTTCCTCATCTTATACCATACGTCTCCTATCATCATAGATAGTACCGCCATTGGGTTGTGAACCCGAGACGTAGGTTGAACGACCAGTATTGTGATAACGAATAGTTCGTTCATACTGTGCATGCGTGTTCCGCACATGCTTAAAGCAAAGATGGTTCTTGTTTGTTACTTCAAGATGTATCTTGCTTTGTCATCTTCGAGTTCGACGTACGAACTCTCGATGACAGGGTCATTCAAGTCTTTCCTTGAATAATGACAGATGATGTGACATTATCATCTGGCGACATGTACAGTCATGGTCGACCGTACTGACGACTGTCATAATAATATATGACACGACTCGACATGACATGACATGGTATGGCATGTCCGACAGGTATGACACGTATGACATGTATGACACATATGTCATCGGTCATGACCTTGACATAATTCGTGAGACCATAAAACGATCGTCAAGCACAAAGCCCGGCATCGATCATGCCTACACACAAGACGAACCCACGCAGGGGACAGAAGCGTCCACAAGATAATAGTGGAAGTGTAGAGCCCGAAACTCCAGGCTCAGGAAAACTTGGAAAAAGGTCGTCCTTTCGGCCGGTCGTCAAGGTGTAGGGTACCGGAGATGTCAAGCTAAATAACACGTAGTTCTGAGTAGTTGATATCCTTCGTTGAAGTTGATATCCTGCGTGTGTGGGTAGCACTCACTGCGTAAGCCACTATCGGCACTATCGGTATGATTGAACTATCGTTGATTATTGGATAAGTAATCGCACTACTGATCACTATCAATCAATGGTGAAACTTTCACAATCACTATCAATCGATAGTAACTTTCGTGGAAATCGGTATCAATCGATTCCATAGCATTCTACTATCACTATCAATCGAGTTGGGCTTTGTAGACTATCCGCAATATCAATCGATTCGAATTGTTGACGAGTCGGGAAATATCGATCCCTTAAATCTTAGGCGATACTGCCCTTGGTTTCCCCATCAACCGTCTCCGTGCATGTAGCTCTAATAATAATAATGATAATAATAAAACATTTACGCTAGCAAAGGGGACAAAGTCCTGCGAGTGCAGTATCCCTGCAAAGCAGGCTAGTGAAAACACCAGGGGCTAGACTCTAGTGGTACTCTAGTGGAGACCACTAGCTCTCTAGTGGTCTCCTAGACGGCTATGGTAGAAAACAACATGAATGTGCCCAACTGCTTACATCTTGGAAGTCTTCGTGGAGCTGTCAAAACCACTCGCGTAGAACAGTTTTACAACTTCGGTTCCACACACGCACACCGCACACCCCCCTTCCCCTCCCCCTTCCCCCTCAGGAAACTGTTTATCCGTGGTTCTGGATTCAGCGGCATCGACTGAGATGAGATCCGACGCGAGACACAGATTCAGAGCGCCCTACCTCTGCTCCTTATAATTTGGAACCGGACCAAATTACCTTACCTTATTAACATCGCATGGTAATTGATCGTGCTGTCCAAAAAGATCGACGCCTAGTGGAGATCGCATATTTGTGATCGACAGCGCCTAGTACTTACCTTACTTAATCAGCAGCAGCAGCAAAGCGCGAATCCCAACGGGCGACACAGACGAACTTCCGATCTCACGATCGCCAGACGCTAACGATGACAGTGCCACTGCAGTCGCGTACATTTACCGCGACGCCACCCACGCGTTATGGCATGGCATGTTGGGATGCAAAAAGCGAAACACTGTCGCGCACATGATCCTACGGTCAGATGGCCTAGTGGAGATCTCTTTTTGAGATCGATCCGCCTAGTATTGATATAAAGTTCAAGTTGAAGTTCGGAGACGTCCCAAAAACGAAAAAGAATTTAAATGCTCTATCGATTGATAAGTTGGCATGTCATAACATGACATCGACATGATCTGTCACCTCCTGCCATATTTGCCATTCACCTTCACCTTTAAATACTCAACCTATTTTAGATCATTGATTTATGACCCTAAGATTAACAAGAATGCTTCGAGATTCGTGGGATCAAATTCAGTTGTTGGATCGAATTAGTTCAGGTGTTGTGAGTCCTATATATGTTTTGCAAGCACCTCACACACATCTGTAAAGAGTGTAACTTATAGGGAGAGGTGTGCATCAGGATACTGAAGGAGCAGGAAACGGTTACAGATATCATGCCTACCGAAGTTCTTCCCGCTATTGATGGCCACGGCCACCGGCTTCCCAAGGATTGGGCCCATGAGTCCTTCAAACACATGAGCAAAGCGGACACCGCAATGCGCGCATCTGATGTGACTCGCGGTATTGGACACACGACCATGGCCACTGGCGTCAAGGTTACAAACGATAATGACAACAGGGTGAGTTCTCGAGTAGATTTTTCCGCTTCTGATAGCAGTGTGTGGCCTGATGACTTTGTCTTGGTCGGCTAATAATAAATACATTTGAGTCCCGTCACTTCGGCAGTTATCTATTCCGTATTGCGCCGCATTCGCATTTGTTTCCTTGTGAGTTGGTAGACCACTATGATTCAGATGACCTGTGGTCACTCGCTGTTCAAGTCAATTTGTAAGTGAAGGCTCGGTTCTCTTTTTTTTTAATTGGGAGCTCGTCTCCAACAACAGCCTTCAAGTTTTGGTGCTTATGTGCTGGCGCTTGTGTCTTCAATACAAGCCTGCGATAACTTTCGGGTTCTCTTTGGTCAGGTGGACAAGGCTTTGAGATCTAAGATCGGCCAAACGACCAAGTTGAAGGTACCCTAAACAGCGCCGATTCGAACCACGTAGGCCCTTTAGAGCAAGGGGGGCAGTTGAGGGGATCCCCCTCCGTTGTGACAACTTACTTGTGCGCCTTTAGCACATTTCTTTCTTGATATATTATGGCTCACCTACTGAACAAAGAGAGGGCGGTTCGTTGAGTGCAGTCGCTGCTAGAGGACTCCGTCGATAAGACGGGCGTCGAAATTAGGAAGATGCAGGTGACTCCCGAGATGCTGTATCCTTGCAAATTGCTGACTATATGTGTGTGTTCACACCGACGCAATTATGTTTTTATGTATATAACGTTATATATGCACGTCTAACGATGTGGACGTGTGTGTATCTGTGTGTGAGGGTGTCCGTAAGTTCTTGCCTACGGGTGGTACTGGTATCCATGGGTCCGCCCAGCCCTTCTTCTGAGTGAGTGCATTTTAATTTTCCGCGTCTAGGTTGGGCGTCCTTCCATCCTTCGGCGTGCTTCCCGCAACTCAGTGTCTGTGAGTTTGTAGGTGGCGATGCGCCCTGTTAGCAATGCCCTCCATTCAAATGCAACATTTTACCCTTGTATAACGCGCGTTTAATTGCGTATGAAGTTAAACATGCGCCGTGTTTATGTTTGTAACGGTGAGAAGTGGGGTGGTAATGAGTTTATATGGTTTGAAGTTACCAAAATAATTGGCCCTGACCGCCTGGAAAGCTCGAGCTCTGATGGTACATGGTCCCGTATTCCTGAAAAAAAGACTCAGCCCACTCCGACTTAAGTCTGGATCGTGTGGCTTGTCCTCAGCGTTTTCGGTTACCTCGAATCCGAGAGCCTTACAAGCTGTGCGGGGGACGCTGGACACCACCAGGCTATTAAGAAGCACTTGGAGGAAGAGCAATCGAAGGTCAATAAGCACTTGTCCTGTAACCTCGACCGTCGTGGCCACCGCAGCTTGCGGCCGACGCGTGAGCTGGCCAACGACGTGCCGCACAAGGAGTTGAAAAGGCAGACCGATTTGCTTCAGGTGCTTCAACTCACACCCACCACCTCGGCTCCTCTTATACAGCATAAATGTCCCACAGTTCGTTTGCCTGATATTTTAACTCTTCGGCGTAGATCCCTGTTTGATTTTTGGATTCGTGAAAGTTGTACGTTTTTTTTTATTTTTCTCGCTGATTTGGGCCCGAGCCGCTTCCATGGGTAAGGAAACACTTCAGAAGAGCGCGGCGATTTATATTTCGAGGCCGACCTATTTTTGTGCTTAATAGTGCTCCTCGTGAGTGCTTGCGACCCAGTGAAAACTTACGAACGAGAGATGCCGTTCCTGTAATCCCGGTTCTGGCAAGGAGCTGACGCCGCTCACCCCTGGCTTTGCTGCTCGCAGGAAACTGACTTGAAGCTGCAGTCCAAGATTGATGATGTGGGCCGCAGCATTAACAAGCTTAAATCCGTCAAGGCCACTCTTTCTGCTGACCTAACTGACAAGGTAATTAGTCACGTTCTTCACAAGTAACTGTATTCCTGCTTACAAGTTTCTGGTTCCTTGGCCCAGTGGTGTGAAGGGCGCCCATTGAAGCGCCTGAAGCCTGTCCGCACGCCGTCTGCCCGATTTTCGTTACCTTGCCCAGCCTGCTCGGTCGGTCCTATATTGTTAGTAAAGAAAGGAATCGGGGTACTGTTTTGTCGGTAAGTTAGAATTGAAATTGGTTGCCTCAATTTGTTGCCACGTGTGCAGGTCTCCGCCTTGGATCTTGATAACAAGTGCTTGGACATGACTGCTAACGACAGCACGTACGGAATCCCTCAACTTCCCAACCACCACACAGCTGGCCTTCCTTTCGGCTGGAAGAAGAACACTTCGATGGGAGTCGACGAGGCTCTGGAGGCTCACCGCCAGGCCCAAAAGCTTCGTAAGAATGCCTTTCACGTTACCAACCAGCGAAAGCGCATGGAGAAGGATCAGCACGACCTTCTCCAGTCCGCCCTTTCGCACAAGGTCAGCGAAATCTCGCGTCTCCGGGACGACTTGCAAGATCAGCTTGCGCAAGTTGAGGATGAAATTTCAAAGGCCACCAAGGTCAAGAAGAAACTGGTACGCCTCAAACTGCTACCAAGGCTGTATGAAGTGTCTCTACAGCCACCCTAAACTTGATACCAGGAAACTGTTTTTTAATCTGGCGTTCCAAGATTTCCCACGGCATTCTGTTTTTTTAAGGATGAATTAAAGTATGCTTCCTAAGACCAGTTGGTGCTCACTTAGTGCTTTCTTCGTCTTTTGGGAGCAGGAAATCGCCATTCAGGATAAGATGCCTCCCCTCAACTTGGCAAAGCAGCGCTACATGACTCGCACGAAGCGGCCTTCACGGGAGGCCATCCACGATGAGGTAAACAGTGGAGCCCCATCGCTAGCTACCTCCGGTTTGCCTC
Organism: Cymbomonas tetramitiformis; assembly: GCA_001247695.2. Classification (NCBI taxonomy): domain Eukaryota; kingdom Viridiplantae; phylum Chlorophyta; class Pyramimonadophyceae; order Pyramimonadales; family Pyramimonadaceae; genus Cymbomonas; species Cymbomonas tetramitiformis. The sequence goes on from LGRX02030577.1 coordinate 37,214, forward strand.
TGACAGGAGGCTGGGGCAGCTTGGACGAATTTACTTGTGTGGCAAAGCTCCAGTTGCTAAAAGAGACGGTCATTGTACGAACAAGTTTCTGTATTTCTGTCTGCTTCATTGGCTGGAATATTTCCTTGGATGCTATTCGCACTTGACGCGCGGTGAAACCCCACGTGAAGTGCCTAAAGTGTCTCCGCAAAGTGTTTATTGACCCTGTGCCGGGTCTCTCAACTCATACCAACAGGTGGAGCATGCTTTGTTGATGCAATACAACGAGCTTAAGGACGTTGTTGCGGACCTCCAAAATAAGCTGAACCAGGTTGGTTACCTTTTGCCTTCCTGTGACTTATGGCTCGAGTTTTTGCTTGTTTGGACACGTTATTAAAGGCGTATTGCACGGCTACGTTTGGGTGGGGCTTCCTTTGCAGGTGAACGATCACCTGGCAAGTTTGAGGAGGACGAAACAGGAACTGGAAATGAACATTGCCGATAAATCGAAGAACTACAAAACGGATACCCACACCCATGCAATGGGTAAGTACTACCATCCACGCCTTGCACTCTATTTATTTTACGAAACGGAAACAGCAAGTTTTCCCTGTTCTTTTTTTAAGCTGCCCTTGTGACTGGGCAGACGTCTGCGTGTGTGTTGACGACGTCTGTTTGGGACCAAACGTGCAGCTCCTTCGAGGCCTGGAACCAGCCAAACTCTCAACTCCGATGCCCTGTCACTGCGACCAAGCACAGGCAGCACTGCTAAGATGTTGTTGGGGTCGACTATTTAAGAAACATCGGTGAAGCCGGGAAAGGAGATGTTTCCAAATGCAACAACGTGCCCGAACCGTTTAAGGTGGATACAGTGCAGTTGGAATCTTGTGTTTACTTGAAGAACGTCACCGTCTTCAAGAGGGTAGATGACACAGAATTCTCTGATTTAGCCCAGAGCCCTGACCTTTTTTTTTGGTTGGGGTTAAGGTGTTTGGTCATGCATATCATTCGGGTTTCCAATCTATATCAGCTTTCTTGACTGCTCTTGTGTTGTACAAGTACAAGAGCATACGTTTCAAACTAATAACAAATATTGCAAACTACATATATTTTATGGTATTTAAGATGCACAGTTACATGAAGTACGTGTGATGTGGTTTTCCTGTATCTATATGTTGATATTTGTTTCGTTAATGGAAATTCTCCTACTATTTCAAACATTTTCAGTAACGAAAGATAGGCAAAAATCATAAGAAATAGCAGGAACAGCCGAAAAGTGCCTACATCATGTTTATTTTTTATGGATGGCCGAGCTAGAGACTCGTCTCACCCATTACTCTCCCTAAGCAACATTCGGTATGCGCTCGACGGTCGTAACCTGTCGCGATTTTGAATCTGCCATGTTCGTTCGTCATGAACCGAGCGCAATAGAGGACATATTGCATGTTTAAAATATCGCGTGATCGAATGCTGAAAACAGATTCGGAATTGCTGCTAGTATAAGACTCTTTTATAAAAAGAGCTAAACAGGCTATGCACGGTACTAGGTGGTGGTGAAGAAAGTAGAATTAAAATAATGAATTTTCACAACGGTTTACCAACAAAAGCGCATGCAATACAGGGGTGCAATCTCTGAATGTCATCAAGCAAGTTCTATGATTGATTCTATCTAACACCGTCAACGAATGTTTGTTCTAAGATGATTCGGGTGATGATGAATTCGAAAACGCTAGAGCGGTAACTGTGACATCAACAGTGTTTTTTTGAATGTCACTGGCGACTATTTGATGTGACAGCTTGGCGACAGTTTATGGTCATACGAGTACGGCGCAGCCAGTTTGATAAGACCCGTAGAAATAACGCGAGGCTAATTATTGTGAGGTGGGAAGAAATGAAGGGACAAGGAGAATCGGCTCGAGGCCGAGCCACTGGTAACGCAGAGATATCACCAGATACGCGAAGCAGTGTGATTGGTAGAAATGAATGTTAACAAGAATAAATAAGATGAAGAAGAACAATAATAAATAAGAAGAAGAAGAACAAGTAACGGGGACGGTGCGATAGGACCTTCAGAGGCTCATTATTGGTTTGCCCTCGTAGCAGGCCAACATCAGCATGGCCATTTAATTGCGAAGACAGAAGTGCTCTCAGAGTCTCAGTGCATTTTGATATAAGCATAGATTTGTGCACTTAAATAAGTAAGGAAGCTGTGATGGTGACCTTGAGCCCAGCGGTGCGCGAAGCAGTGTGACCGTGAAAGTGCATCGACTTTTACTCTTTTTTCCAAAACAACAACGAGCCTCTCTGCAGTGCTTCTTCAGTAGCGGGGAGCTGAGCTGGCGGATACGAAAGACGGGGTCACCACACGAGCTCAGTCGCAGGCTGGCTCGGATTTTGCCCTAGGAAAGCTAATCAAGGAGGAACCGGGCGGCTGTGACATCTCCTGCAGGTGGATTTGACAAATTACCTTCTAAAGGACCAGGCGGAGGCGACATCAAGAAGTCCAAGCGCCGCGGGTAACGGCAAAAGAACCTGGCCAGGGCAACATCGAGAACATCGAGTCTGCGGAAGAAGCCTTTCGTGGTTTGTTGCGAGTACGCACAGAGCTCACCTCAGTATGATTCGGAGAGTGTTATCTGACCCGCAGCATGCTGAAAGCGACCCCGGAGGACAACAAGAAAGGCTTCAAGAAAAACAGCAGGCCAGACTGACAGGGCATGCATGAGAAGCTGCCTAGTTTTCTCCAATCAATTGGGGATGATGCAGGCACCCCTTCGGAGGCCTACTATGCATGGTTTATGGAATCAGTAGAGGTAGACGGCAAGATGGCCTCCAGATTCACCAGGTTCCTGAAGAGTAGTACCGAGTTGCAAACGGATGCTGATGGGGTAGTGAACTGTGGGGAAGAACCTTTTCGCCAGCTTGACGGAGGGAGTACGTGGTTCGTCGCCAGACCTGCGGATGAAGGTGATCAGGAGGGTGAAGTGTCGGGCGACTACCTCAACATTGGGAGTTCGCTGCGAGGACTCACGGGTCAGGATGGTTTGGAGAGCACCATGTACTACTGGGCGCTGCGCAAGTTCGTCTATGAGCTCGACAGGAGGTTCCTCATGAGGGGCACCAAAGAGAAGAATGCCATACATGCTCAAGGCAGTTGCACAGACTGAAATTCAAGATGGGGTCAGGTTTGTGAGGCAGTGTGAGAAGCGGTTCCGGCTGTTGTCGTCGACCAAGGACATATGGTGACCTGTGACATGCGGAGGAGGGCGGCAATCGAAGAGTGCGTGTGTTTCGTTGCTCAGGCGGGAATTGTCACTGTGACTAGTTCGTACAGTCTAGTGTCATTTCTGTATGTCATCTTCGTTGGTCAGCTTGTGTCTCCCCAAACTCAGTATGCATAATTATATACACGCTTAGTATATATCTCTCTTATCTGAGTTTATCTGGGTTCGTTGTTTCATCGCCATCAGCGTTCCCTCTCGCTCACTGCCGTGTTTCTAGCAGGTTATGGGATCACTTCACGCTTGCGTGTTGTGAATTTTAGCGTAGAATTTTATTGATTATCGTTGTATTCTTTTCGAGAGAGTGTGCCCACGCCATGTGGCTCGCTCGGATCAGATTCTTCGCTCGAGCTGTGAGACTCGCGGTGTGCGAGTGTGATTAGGCGGTGTGGTACTCTACGGTTTTCGTTTATTGCGCTATTTCATTATTTGGACTCCTTTTCTATTATGGACTCGCAGCGGATTTCTTCGAGCGAGGAGCTTCATGCTCTTTTGGGATCAGTTGACGTTGGTTTTGCGAGAGTGCTGTCTACTCTCAAACGTCCGCAGCTCATCTCCTTGTGCTCTTCCTTTAACAAGGCGCTTGAGCATTTTCATGAGGCGCCAACGTCGTTTCGGAAAGCTCCGCCGAGATTTCGCCTACCGTGCTCTCTTTATTGATTTTAACCCCCCTGGTAGCAATAACTATTTTTCATTCACAAGCAATCGGAAGCAGCTGATTTTTTAATTTCTCGAATCTTTAAGCCATGCACACGCTTAATATCAGTCAAATATTAACAAGCCGAATATCAGATCTCAATATGACTCTCTCTTTGCTTCTGTAAATTTCGGTTAAGCGACATTTACAAGTTGCGGTATGAAAGTAACACAATAGCATTCCTGCTGACTAACCTTACATATGTCGATATCTGCTAGACAGAGCATATATATGTGTCCCGGCTACTTATGCACATAATATGTCCATATATCCTACCAACTACCACGCGAGACCTGCGCACACGCACAAGCGCGCATACAGGATACATGCTTATCCGCGTGCTTGATTTTTTTGCTTTCATAATATTGCGCAAGGCTTCAATCACAAGGCAGTACATATTTTCAGGGATGCTACCCACCTTTGGGTCCCGGCGGTTCACCTGGTTTTCGTCCACGCTCTTGACGAAGCCAAAAATCGAGCGTTGGGGTAGGCGGTCGAGGGACCGCCTAGCCAGGAACATCGCTCCTCGAGTTGTTTTCACGCAGACGCACTCTTCCACATATGGATCGAGAAGGTTCACCTTTCGTTTCGTTGTGCACACGATACATGCCATGGGGGTTGGTGCCGGTCCTGCCTGTGGCAGTGGGTCCATGTTCATGTTGAAACGCAAATGTCGCGCAGTCAAAATTTCTGTTCGCTTTATGTTTATCGTTTGTCACACAGCGGTCGTGCGCACGAGATATTTGATTTTTGAATTTATCATTTGAATTTGTCGATCGGTAATGACCGTGCCGATTTAACTAGATTCGCTTTTATTTGTTTTAACGTCGCAGGCACGTCGCTCATAATTAATTATTTGATGGTTCTATTGTTTTCGGCATAGCATATCGGAAATTCATTATTTATTTATAAGATCAATAAAGAGAGCACGGTATTGTTTTGAGTATAATTATGGCTATTGAGCCTTCACGTAGGTGGTGCCTTGACCAGCGGCTCTGCTTCCGGGAATTTTGGAACTTCGAACAAAGAGTTTTGTGACAAGCGAGGGAGTGAAAGATGGGCGAGCGAATATGCGTTCCAAATCAGTTTCGACACAGCGCGCAGATTTCTACCACTAGACCCTCCCCAAGTGCCACTAGGGCGAGAGAGACCATGCGACAGTCCCCTCCTGTACGCACGGAAGTTCATTACGTTCATGATGGTTGCCCCCCCACCTGCGACTACCTATATGGGCTCTGGGCGGCGCGGCTCCTTATGAGGAGTATTTGACGAGTAGTGAGGAGGAGGATGAATCGGAGTATCCTCCTGGGTACTACGATGCTTCCAGCGGACAGTTATGAGGTAGAGGAGGATGATGAGTCTGCCCACTTGGCCTCGCCGCATTTTCGACCTATCGACTGGAACAAGAATCCAAGCTGGACACAGGTTTCCAACGAGATTCTTACCGCGGAGTTTTGGAGCCCCCTATCGGGGAGGAAATTTTACCGCAACAGGAGTTCGTCTCAGTTTGCTCAGTTTTTTTGTTGATGAGCCTACTATGGAGAACGAAAATTCGTCGGAGGATGATGGGCGAGAATACATCCAATAAGAGTGGGACGCCTGGGAGGCACGCGCCCACAATTCCATCGAAACTGGTGGTGCACAATTTTACGATGAGAGTTCCGTTATTATGAGGAAGAGGCTGGTTATTACTCTGCTTGGCGATGGTTGCCATTATTAATTTACTTACCAAACTAAAAACATGCAGGCAGTATCGGCAGTCTGTTCCCGCCACTTGCTCACTTGCTGTGATCCAACTTCTTCTTTCATGTTCTTACTACCACCACTAGCGAGCAGCGCAACGCAGTATTCGCACAGCCTCGGGACGCAGTATGGCGCGAGATCACGGCTTCATTTTGTTTGCTAAACCGACAGGCGTAGCGTAATGATTCTCGATCACACGTGCCGAGACATGCGGAACACATGCTTTTACCCACCACTAGCTGGCAAAGTCATGAATTTTGGTCCGCGGGGCTGATTTTATTCTAGGAAGCTCCTAGTTGTCGCATGTATTCTATGATGAGCTGTAACACTCATCGGCCACTTGTGACTTTTCTAGCTCCTAGACTTAACATTCTTGCATCTTACACTGTAAGTCTAGTAGCTGGGGTGGTGTGTGCCACAAGCAGTCCACCTCAGATGAGGTGGTGTGCTGGAATTGTCACTATGACTAGTTCGTAAAATCTAGTGCCATTCCCGTATGACATCCTCGTTGGTCAGCTTGTGTTCCCCCAAACTCAGTATATATATATATCTTTTTATCTGACGGTTCATCTGGGTAGTTCGTTGTTGCATCGCCGGCAGCGTGCCCTCTCGCTCACTGCGGTGTTTCCGGCACAGAGCGAACGAGAACCTTCGGTCGAAGTTCCCGGCGGGCAAGGGCGAGTTGGAGTGGAAGGACGTGGAGTCAATCGTGCGGGTACATGTCAAGATCAAGGACGAGATGGAAGAATGGGATAAGTCCGTCAGAGTCCAGGGGTAGCGGAGGATTTTTGTCGTATGGAAGGTTTTTTTATGTCGCAAATTATTTTGTCGCAGCTATGACAACACTCTACCTATGGGTACATTTTGTCGCAGCCGCAACGAAATAGGTCTCAAGGGGGTATTTTGTCGCAAAAACTTATCAGTAATTAATCAAAGATTTAAGGAATATACAAAAACACTTCCAGCCGAGTAGGGGGGTACGTCTAACATGCATGAAGCTCAACGTAACAGAGTTAGTCGAACCTAACGGAATCAACAGCAGATGATTATTGACGGAGCAGATACACGAGAACTCACGCAAGATATAATACGAAAGTATTCATGGACGGAAGCATGCATGGCAAGTCACAATCCAAAATTACAGCTTTAAGCTATTATTATTTACATTCGCGTTTATGTTACTAACATCGAGTAAACAGGAGGCATTGCAACCTACACTATTACCCAACCTACTAACATCTCCAATACACAGCATTCCAATTTCCTGCGCACGCGCACAAATCTGCGAAGTCCGTGACTAAAGAATATAAAGTACTTACGCTGGAAAAAAAACTGTGCAATTTAAAACAAGAAATCAATAGTATGCACATACTCTGCAAACTACGTACAACACGCTAGTTAGTAGTAGAAATGTTGGGAGTCGAATCCAACCCGACGGGCAAGATGCCTGACGGTCTCCAAGCATTCTTACATAGGCAGATTAACAAAGAAAAAAACGCTGACGTGAGGATAGTCAGCACAGAGAACTTGTAACATATATCGGCAGGGTCGCAGGAAGCATCTCGACAGCCCAACAACTAGTGCACAACAAAGATCCCCAGATACGTATTTCCTGACAAGCTTGAAAACAGGCACACAATCCTGCAATCCTGCGACAAGCGAAAAGAAAAACGCCAAATGCCGCAAAACAGGATGCGGAGAAAACAGAAGTAGTTAGTAGCGAGCTGGTAAGAGAATAATTATGAAACGCAAGAACCAAGAAGGGGAAACCTCGTGCACACGTTCAAAAACAATCAGAAGAATAGCAAGCGCGGCAACACGCAGCACCGGGGTATTTTGAACGCTGAAAATAAAGTGGAAAGGCAGCCGAGCTCGAGCGTTTGTCACAAACCACGGCTTATCGTGTACCTCAGCCGGGTTGTGACACTTGCTGTAGCAGTCTCTGTGACGAACGTATGACACGCGCAGTACGATACGCGCGAGGAGTTATGACAGTGACGAGATACGGAAATACGGATGGGTGTTACACTTGTTTGGAGATAGCAAGAATAAGTAGGGCGGCTGGAGCAGTGTGAGCCAGACGCTCATTTTTGTTTTGCCTTCGTAACAGTGATTCCGAGAATAACCAGGACTCGCTTGAGACCGCGAAAACAGCAGTGTTATGAGATAATCAATAAGATACAGTATTCTTATGCTTGTAAAGATATACATTTGTGGACTTGCCCTTGTGCGACTGCGTCAGAACTGTAATTAACAGTCTTTTTCAAAACAAAAATGCGCCTTATTACAGACATGTCGTCTGTAATGCTGAGAGTTCAACAGCAGTCCTGAAGAACGAGACCTCTGAATGGTGATGCCAGGGACGGATTTATCCGTACTGGTAAGCCTTGGAAGAGGTTGAGTGAAGCAGGCTGTTGCGACACTCGAAGTTCACCAGTCTTGCGAAGTACAGCGACAGCGGTCACAGCAGAACCAGTTGCTAATTTTACGAACATGATTGCAGCGTTGAGAATTATGTACTGGGCTATTTCGGGAAGTGACATCCTGCTGGAGCAAAGCACCAGACGGTAAAGCCAGGGACGGATTCATCCGTACTGGTACGCCTGAAGGCGTGGAGCGAAACAGGACTGTCAGTGGGCACCATCACGACAGCATTCTTTGTGGTCACCTGACTCATGCTGGCGTTCTGCTGACTTACTGCGTGGACCAGAGACACTAAGTGCAGAGGCAACCTTGCTGGACATCTGGGAGAGCCAATATAAGACCGGGTCACAGATGGAACCTTGCTCACCAGTCGTGGACGAGATTATCCTGGCAGTGATTGCTACTTAGAGCAAAGCACTGAAAGGTGAGGCCAGGGACGGATTCATCCGTACTGGTAAGCTGGGAAGTGTGGAGTGAAAAGAGCCTTCACACCAGTATTTCTTCTTCACCAGAAAGGTAGCAACGGAATCCAAGGCTGACCGCGAGGATCAGCAACGGGCAGAGAGGCGTGCCCAGAGGGCGATACGAGTGAGCCAGCATTTCTCAGAGCTGGAGGGAGAGGAAGGGGCTGCCGGTGGCCAGCCTGAGGCACAAGCACTAGTACAGCCTGAGGCACAAGCACCAGTCCAACTGCAAGCTCAAGCCCAGGAGCCGTTAGTAATCTTTGAAGAAGACATGGAGTACACCGACTATGCTCGTGTCAACCTTGGGACGCTGCCCAACTACACGGGCACCAAGGAAGAAGATCGGCCCAAGTTCCTGAGGGAGTTCGCCGACATGTGCGAGAATTTCGTACGGCAGCACAACGCCAACGTCAGGAAGAGGCTCAGGTCCGGGGCTGGCACTCTCACCGAAGCTCAGATGAAAACCCTGAGAGAGACTCCCCCTGACTTTGAATATCTGTGGGACATGATCCCTGCGTGTCTGGCTGGAGAGAACTCACAAGCTCTCAGCTGGTGGCGCGAGAACTATGAAAGAGGGGGGGTAGTGACCTCCAACATGGACCGAGTCCTGAAGGACACTAGCGAGCATGGCCCACTCGAGGGTACCATCCCATGCGCTAGGCCCCCTTTCAATGAGATGAACACTGGCGCCACGTGGGTGATAGCGAGGCCGGTGACGAACCAAGACACCCAAGGGGAGGTTTCCGACGAATATCTGACTGATGGAACCTCCCTGAAAGGCTTGACGGGACGTGATGGCACCCGCGATACCCAGTACTTCTACGCGCTCAGGGGCTTCATCGCTGCCCTTGACAAGAAGTTCATGATGAAAGGGACTCAAGAGAAAGTGGATCTGTTGACACAGAAGCCACAAGAGGTGGGGCAGGATGGGCTGACCTACATGAAGATGTGCCAACGCAGGGAAATGCAGCTCAACACTGGGAAGGTGTTGAGCGATGAAGAGCTGCGTACCTTCATCGAGGACTGCGTAGACAACCTGCGCATCAAGATCTTCCAGACGCGGGTGAAGGAGCAACTGAGGGCACAGTTCCCGCCACCCAATCGGGTGACCTGGAAGGACCTGGAGGCCATCGTCGAGGTTCAAGACAAGCTCAAGGGCGATGCAGAGTCTTGGATCCTCACCTTCCTCCAGGAGATCACCAGACGATGTGGCTGCCAGTACTCCACCTGGGAGGCGCGACAGCATGGCCTTGACCTCAAGGCCATAAAGAACTCGATCAAGAAGATTGAGTCCTCTGAGGTGGCACAGTCAGGCGAACCAGAGAACAGCAAGAAGGTAGAAGCATCACCTTCTAAGAAGATGAAGAAGGAGGTGAATGTGGCCGAAAGAGCTAAGAAGGCCTCCTACAACAAGACGCCACCGCCAGCAGAGGGCGTGCGTACGAACGACAAGCCCAAGTGCTTGCGCTGCTTTGGAGGGGGCTGGCATGAGTCCGATCCCGAGCAGTGCAGGAGTGGTTATAAACACGTCAAGATGCCTGCTGGATTCCACGAAAGCAGGCTTGGTTCCAGCAAGTGGTGGGACGCGGAGAACGCCGCTCTGCGCATGTATAATCTGAAGAACCGCTTCAAGAACTCTGACTGGGGCATCCTGGTGACGGACTGGCAGCAGCTGTCCAACGAAGAGAAGGACAAGTACAGAGCCAAACAGCCACCGGAGGACAAGCAGAAGAGCACCACTGGCAATCCCGAGGCGTTGAAAGCAGAGTACCAGGGCATGGTGGCTGCTAGGAAGACGGCCAGTCGTGCGGGCAGCGTGAAGTCGCAGGTGCTGTCCGAGGATGAGGGCTCCGACGAAGAACCAGTCGCAGCGCGCGTCGCGGAGAGGGAGACGCACACCGTCGATGCACGCGCGCACTACCATGGCAGCGCAGGGGTAGGAGTGTCGTCTGGCCCTCCAACCGAGTTACTCACAGCCATGGCCGAGGAGATGGGCGAAGAGGAGCTCTCGAGCGCCCTCAACACCTTGGGTCTGGGGGCACTCCCCGAGACGCTGTGCAAGAGTGTGGAGTCTGAACTCACGGCGGCTCCAGCAGTAGCCCTGGGGAGTACCCAGCGCATGAGGGGCTTCCCAGTGAAGACACCCGAGGAGTACGAGGCAGACGCACAGGTGCCCATGGCGCCTGCGGCGGACGAGATGCAAAGGAAGGTGCAGCTCATGGCCTCAGTGATCAAGAGCCTGGGAGCAGCTTTCCGCAAGCTAGCTGCTGGACTCGTAGCAGAAGGTCGCATAACAGCCCCAAGGGGCGTGGAGACCTTGGTGGAACTGGCTGAGAACAACCAGCTCCCCATGCCGACAGCCTCAGCAGCAGACTGCCAGGACATCAGCGATGAGGATGACGACTGCCCGGGCATGGAGTCGGGCGACGACAGTGACGAAGAAGAGATCCCTCTGGATGAGATGCCGGAGGACATGGTGGAGCAGCCCAGGAAGGAGAGGACGACGGTGCGTGTAACAGCTGCAGCGGCCACCGTCCAGGAGAGCCACGGGGTGAGAGACTTCAGCGAGAGGGGTGAGCTGCACGCAGGGACCATGGACGCCAAGGCGTACGAGCTATTGAAGAAGAGGATGCTCAGTGGCCTTACAGAGGAACAGCTCACTGCCATGGCGCAGGTCCAGCCTGTATGCAAGCTCCTGAACGAGTCTCTGGCACAAGGGATGGCGCTGGTGGCCTCTGGAGGCTTGCTTATGTTGTACAAAGCGCTTCTCCTGGACACGGGGGCCAACTGCAACATATCCCAATCAGGACAGCCAACAGGTTGGGCTTGACCATCTTTGATGCAGAGACAGGGGCCAGGGTGGCGAGATGTGATGGCAGCCCTGCGGAATTCACGAAGTACTGCTACGTGGATGTGGTTCTCGCCGCGGGCACGCCGTACATGACTCTGCATCGGCTCCACGCCTTCGTCACCTACACCAATGACACGACGTGGGACTTCTTGGTGGGCACTGGACCCCTGAAGAACGCCCTCAAGTTGACCATCGACCTCTACAGAGGCATTGCTACTTCTGAGGCCGCGGTGTCACTGGGTATGAAGGAGAAGGTCACGTTGCCATTGATCGAGTTGACGCCGCCCGTCGATGCAAGGAGCAAGCGGAATGAAGACCCGAGAGTGTGCCTGGCGACCGAGATCTTCGACGTTGATGCCACGACAGCGCGCACTCTTGCCCCCGCTTTTGATGATTGCGAGCTACCACCACGTGCAGCAGTGTCCCTGGACGCAGGGGGAGAAGACCGTCTGGCCCTCGCAGGGGAGAGGTGTGCGCCTGCACCTTGTGCATTCTCGCGGAACCACCCCGAGCTGATGGAAAGCCTGGCGTCATGGCTAGAGGAGATGAGGCTGAGAAGGTTCAACTCGGATGAGAGGGAGAGACTTGAGGCGCGCTGCCAGTCCATGGTGGAGGCGGGCTTCCTGAGACCCAGCTCGATAATGCAAGTCGAGCTCACTGGGCGAGTCAGCTTGCACACCGAGGGCTCGACGTACGAACCTCCGCCGCCTGGTACGTCCTTGACAGACCAGATGCTGGGCATGCTACAAGCATCATCACGCAGCCAGCGGGAAGCCAATGTGGCGACCAGAGGTGAGTGGTCCAGTGCTGAAGAGCCAGAGGCGAGGGGGTCCCGCACGCCAGCCAGCCTGACCACAACTCAGTCAGACCCTCGCTATCCAGACCTCACGCTGGCGCAGGAGGCCGAGAGCGAAGCTGCCTTCAAGCTGGCCAGCGTACAGCCATGGGAGGGCATGGCAGTGAACCCGTGGGACCACCAAGACAAGGAGAGCAGCTGGACTCAGCAGCGCCTGTACATCGACCGCACGGGCTATGCTCGTCTGTGCACACTCTGCGAAGAGGGCGATGGAGGTGGTGTGGACGCAGGATTTGTGCGGGTCAAGTTCCCGCGATGTGGAGAATACAAGACCATCCTGGAGACGGAGCTACTGTGGCCCGACTTTACGTTGGTGGACCAGAAGGTTGACAAGGAGACGAAGATACCCTCAGAAACCTGGACCACGAGGCCGAGCGGCAAGAAGGACAACGACCAGGTCCCACTCCCTGACTGTGGTGCCCATCGGGAGGCAGGAAGGTACACGATGGCGAGTGTTCAGGAGGTCCTCAACACCCATCAGACGTACCCAGGAGTCGTGACGGGCAAGCTCATGTGGGACAAGGTGGCGCGCCAGTTCTGCGTACTCAGCGAGCACACTCGCGCCCAATGGGATCTCATGGAGCGCATGGTACGTCACACCATGGAAGGCGTCACCGTCATGAGCCCCATGGGCAAGATGACTGGCGAGTTCCAGCTGCCTTTTTACTATGAGAAGGACCAGCGCTGGCAGTACCAGCACCTAAAGTATGTGCAGCGAGTGGACATCGCTGACCTTCGAGCTCGTCTCAAGGTGAGGTACGACGTGGAGGTGACTGGTGTGGAGGGCGTGGATGTGAAGGTGATCCCGCAGCTCACGCTGTCAGACGCAGCGGACAAGGTGGGGAAGTTCTACCCGGTGACAGATGGGGAAGGAGGCAGTGGCGAGGTGTTCAGCACGAACGCTGCCGCCGTGGAGTACCTGCATCTGGGGGACAACCCGAGAGTGATGCTCGGAGCATGCAAGACAGAGGAGCAAGCACAGGACGCGCTGGACACTTATGGGGCCAGAAGAAACCCTCCAGTGCGCACATCCAAGACTCTCGGGACGTCGAAGACGGTCAGGGGGGATGAGGCAGGGCCATCTGGCTCCGCACCGCCACCATCTTCAGCACCGCTTCGTTTACGGCATCAAACCTGGCCCAACGGCGTCTTCGACCCTGCCATGTTGGATTACCACGCTGCAGTGTTCCAGGGCACCTACGAGCCGGAGTCACCCACTCGCAGCGAGGACACAGCTGGAGAAGCCAACTGGCTGGATCTGGGAGATATCTCGGAGTTCATGGCGCTGCATGGACAGACGGTCTTCCTCATCCAGTACCGTTGCTTCATGGGCAAGATCGAGTTCCAGCTCGGGAAGCCCTTCGCGCAGCGAGGAAAGGGGGTGCACACGCAGCAACTCAGCAACCAGACCCTGCCCCGGTACGCTTCCTCCGCAGGAGTGGGACGAAGGGAAGAGTTTCTGCCTCTGGGTGGGCAGTCGAAAGGCTGCACGGGAGGACTCCTCGGCACCTTGCAGAAACATATGGAGCATCTGGTCGATCGCACTCAGCTCTTGGAGATCGCCAGAGGCCATTTGAGCGATGGCCCACGGCAGGGCACCCTACGGGTTTTCAAGACCCGTGCCAACGCCCGGTCCAAGGCCGTGTATTACCTCTTTGAGGACAATCGCTACTACAGTGAGCGGGGGCCCAGCAGCATGGCGTTCACCTTGGAGTACCTCTCCTCAGATACGCGCAAGTTCGACTGCTGCAGCTGGGAGACCTGGAACAGGGTGGCGGTGATGCACCGAGAACCATTGTCTGCGTTCACATCCTCGGTGGGCCCGGCGTTGCTAACTGAGGCACGTCGGGCAGAGGTGCAGGAGCGTCTTCGAAACGACTTCATGAGGTGCCTGGACCCAATCGAGGGAGGGGATGCAGGAAGTGAGGAGGGAGACAGCGTCTCAGGATACTCTTCCGACCCCGCGGCTGTTGAGGGTATGAGCACTCACACAAGTCGCACCAGGACACCGTCGCCGCTGACAGAGGATGAAGACAGCGTGGAGGTCATCGGTGAAAGACTGGTTGGGCTGTCTGCCAGTTTGGCACAGAGGGAGGCCGAGGTCGCAGCGAACCACCTCACCATGGCAACTCTCTCGGAATCAATACGAGCACGTCAGGCGATCATCAGAGAATATGAGGAACGACCTCGTACTGCCCACGCATCTGCGAGGATTGGAGCGAGAATGAGCACGCGTGGGCCAGACTGCCCGGGGCTTGATGGTCGTGGTGGCACGCAAGCCACGACCACGCCGACACCCTACTCTGGCCGAGTTCTCGGCGGGATATCGACCGTGGGCTTGGAGTGCAACATGGCACAGAGACCTGAGCACCATTCAATCAACGACATTCTGGGATCCCCGGCACATTCTGTCTGCACGCAGCAGACTGAAGCCGTGCCTCCAGCTGCACAAGAGCAGGACTTCGTTTCGTACGTGCCATCAACCCCGAGCTCTACAGCACCCAGCAGCCCGGAGCGTTCCAGTGGCTTCGTTGCGCATGTCGACACTCGACCTTCAGGCCATCCTACAGCGCGTCCGCAGAGTCCAACTGAGAGTGCCGCACAGCAGCTTTCACCACGGGCTGGTCAGCGCAGGAGGAGATCTCCGAGCCCCAGGGAAGGCGCTCATCGTCAGGACGCGGCTCGCGGTCGGCATGCCGGCATGGGCGCGTCGCGTGCTCCCCAGAGACGCCAAAGTTATGATGAGATCTGGGAAGAAAGGAGAAGGGAGAGCGCACTGGGGCCTTTTCAAGGGGGCACCGGGCAGGCTGCAGCCCGGCGCGCCCGTCACTGAGAAGCAGCCCCGGCGAAAAGCCGGGCACGCAGCCCGCCAATGATAGGCGGGCAAAGCGCACTCAGGTGTGCTTCCTGCTCATGGGGGTGTTCGTGCGCTTGCATTGGCCGCAGCTGCCTCATTTTGCGGTGATGGCAGTATGGATGGCTATGGAGGTATTCAGATTTCTTGGTGAGGTCGTCGCCTGCTGGGCATTCCACGCTGAAGCGCCCCGCAGAGCCATGGCACGCGCGTTGTGGGCCGTGCGCGCAACGCCACTCGAGCCATGGGCACATCAACAGGCGCCTCTCCGAGTGCTGTTGGCACTGGCCAGGCACCTACTGCTGTTGACCAAGGGCGCTCTTGAGGTAGCTGGGCTCCATCACGCTCGGCGTGGGCTGTGGTACGTGCCGTTGATACGGTTCTGCCTCGTCATGCTCGCCATGCGCTTCACACACATGGTCGGCACTCTGGGGTGCGTCTTGACGGTTGGCGCCCACATTGTCCACCATGGGTTGCCATGCTCCGGCTCAGTTCAAGATGGTGGCACATTCGCCGCGCTGGAGACTCAGGTGGGTCGCGCGCTGGCGGTCGCCCAGCGGATCTTGGCCGCAGGGCCGGCTACGCTGGCCGCTGTTCCGCGGCGCATGCAGAAGCCGCGCTTTGCCGCCCGACTGCAGCGCCTGCAGTTCACAGCCGCTTGCTACCAAGTGGCGCACTGTGTCTATGTGATATCGGTCTTGGCGCTGGTGGTCTACGTGTCTGCGGGAGGAGGCCTGGGCCGTATGCAAGGGGGGTGGAGGATGTTGACTTGCATACTGACCCTTCACCCTCCGGTTAAACCAGTGGGTACCAGCAGAATTTTAAAACTTTTGCTGCTGCTAGCGGTGGCTGCTTGGGTGGCCGCTGTGGCCCCTGGGGAGTTTCAGGGCGTGCTGACGGTGGGATCGTGCTCGGGCTCGCCGACCAGATCTGCCAGGACCGCCTGGGAAGACCAGAGGTCTTCGCGCCAATGGGACACCGGATGGGAGGCTATGGTGGCAGAGCGGGACGAGGTGCTTCCGCACACGGTGCTGGACACGTTACAGCCAGGGGGCACGACCAGGGGCACCAAGGACGAGGCCGCGTGGCTGGACACCGAGCTCAATGCCACCTTTGGAGGACATCCCGAGTTCACCGAGGAGAATTGGGAGGAGATGCGCAACGTGGTAAGGAGGTGCAGCTACTGCTTCGCCAACAAGCCGCAGGACATCAAAGGCTACCATGGGGGCGCAGCACATGCGACCTTCGCCATCCCTTTCAAGGACGAGACTAAGGTAGCTTACCAACGACCGAGGAAATACAGCCCGGGAGAGCAGGAGATCATCGACCTGCACTGCAAGGAACTGCTGGAATATGGCTTCATCGAGCCGGCTTCGCAGCACTGCAGACACGCCAGCAACGTGGTGGTCGCGGGGAAGAAGGATCACGACACTGGACAGTGGACCTCGACGAGATTCTGCGTCGACCTCCGGTCTACGAACCGGTTGTCGCTCAAGGATAACACGTTACCACATCGTCCAGAAGAGCTCTACCAGCGCGTGGCCAAGGCCAAGTTCAAGACTACCCTGGACGCGACCAAGGCGTTCCACCAGATTCCCTTGACCACTGAGGAGGACAGGGACAAGACAGCGTTCTGGTGGGGCAACCAGCTTTATCGCTACACATCCATGCCGTTTGGAGCAGCTGGAGCAACCGCAGCCTTCATCAGGATCATGGACTACGAGCTACGTCACCTGCAACATTGCACGGTGGCGTACGTCGATGACGTGTGCATATACTCAGACACCGCTGAGCAGCACATCAAGGATGTGGAAGCCGTGCTTCGCACTTTGGGGGATGCAGGGATACGTCTGCATTCGGGCAAGTCAACCTTCGGGTCAGCCACGGTGGACTTCTTGGGCTACCGCATCGGCTATAACACCATTGGCGCGCAGGACATCAAGTGCAAGGCCATCCAAGAGCTGCCCAAGCCCCAGGACAAAACTGGAGTACGCTCCATCCTTGGACTCATGAACTACTACAAAGGTCTGGTGGGGGAACCCATGGGACCCAACTACTCAGAGATGGCACGACCATTGAACGACTTGCTCAGAAAGGAAGTGTTGGATGTCAAGGGAGCTTGGGGGAAGGAACAGGACCAGGCATTGCAAGCATTGAAGGATGCCCTGTGTTCGGGGAGATGTTTGAAGCCCATTGATTACAGCAAGCCCATCTTCCTCTACACAGACTGGAGCAACCATGGCATTGGCGCAGTGCTGGGGCAGAAGGACGAGAATGGCGTAGAACACATCTGTGTGGTCATCAGCCGCTCGCTGTCGAAGACCGAGAGACAGTACGCGAGCTTCCAGGGGGAGATGCTGGCAGTGGTGTGGGCCATCCGCACATTACGACAGTACCTGCACGGGATCCACTTCACGCTGATCACCGACCATTCGCCGCTCACAACACTCATGGAGAAGGGGGACCTACAAGGTCAACACCTACGCTGGGCCATCAGCCTCCAGGAGTTTGAGTTCACGGTCCAGTACCGACCAGGTCCGAAGAATGAGAACGCGGATGTACCATCCAGGTACCCACTGCCCAGCACCGCAGACGAGACTGGTGCCCGTTTGGATCGTGAAGGGGACCGAGCCAGGGAAGCGGGGCGTGCCGAGAGGCCAACGCGCTGCTTCACAGACATCATTTGCTTGGAAGTGACCAGGGAGCCACCACTTGGTCCCGAAGTAAGCCCAGAAGCCCAGGTGGCCAACTACTGCGAGAACATGGTCAGGGAGCAGCTGGGGACCAGCGCAGTCCATCGACTGTTTGATTTGCACTACCAAGAAGAGCTGGAATGTAACAAGGGGGTCATGTTTGACACTGACCACCCGGAAGTGGCCAGGTGCTCGGGCAGGTTGACTCGAGTCGCCTGGGATGCCCTCAGCCAGGTCCGGCCAATCAAGGGTATGCATTCCGGAGGCTCACCGGCGATATACGGCGACGAGACCATGGAGGGTGGTAAGCTCAAAGTGCCGAAGAAGATCGACACGAGAGTGATTGACAAGAGCTTCTTCCGGGAAGCCAGAGAAGAGGGCGTGGTCTGCTATGAGCCGTGTGGGGGCCTGTGTGCTGGACTAGAGATGCTCTTGCGCTGCGGAGTGAAGGTTAACAAGTACCTCTACCAGGACATCTCGAAGTCCAGCCAGACGGTAGCCAGGGCCAGGTGCATGGCGCTCAGTCGCCGTCATCCTGACTTGTTCCGTGCCGAGGCAGCCCACTTGGAGCAACTGCCCAGCAACATCGAAGACACCAGCCTCATTGACCTTGTACATGCAGGGGCATTGAGTGGAGAGCAGTGGGTCATGGTGTGTGGATATCCATGCCAGGACCTGTCACCAGCTGGCAAGCTGGCTGGTCTGGAGGGCAGGCACAGCAGACTGTTCTACCAGGCAGTGCGAGTCCTCTCCACGCTGCAACAGCTGCAGCCTCAGAGACCGCCAGCATATGTGCTGGAGAACGTTTCCCCGCTGTCACACAGGGAGAACTCGAAGATCAGGAAAGAGGTGTTCCCCATCATCAACAGCGTGGTGGGCCAGCCGGTGTCCTTTGACGCGGCGCGCGCGGGATCATACGCGCATCGTCTACGAGCATATTGGAGCAATCTGTTCCAGAATCAGCAGTTCAATCTGGTGATGGAGCAGGTGGACAGACCACCAGACAGATACGTGCGCGATATTCTGCAGCGAGGCTGGAAGCCACGCAGGGTCGTTACAGGAGACAGGAAGCCTCACTACACCGCCAACGTTGTAGGGGAGCCTATGAGAGTATTGCCAACCATCTTGGCGACACAAAACTCTCGTGCTTTTCGCGCGCCTCGCGCAGGCACAGTGGTGAGGAAGGGAGACGATGATGAAGCAGGGGAGACCAGAGAGGTTAACCTGGACGAGAAGGCAGTGGCCATGGGGTACAGCGCAGGTGAGCTGCGCGCGGCACATGGCATGAAAGACGAAGAATTGGCAGGAGGGCTTGGCCTTGCTATGGACCGAAGAGCAATGGAGCTATTGTATGCGATTGCCGAGGTCAGCACGACCAAACTGCCGAAGAGTGAGGAGAGTGAGGAGGAGGGACATGGCACGCTAGTTGCCATCCCCATCGCGAAAGCCACCCAGGTGGCTGCCACCTCCGAGGACACGGCTGAGCCGGTGCGAGCCCAACTAGCAGAGTGGATCACCAGTTCCAGCGGCTACACCCAGCAAGTCGCGCGACGCCTCAGCCATCAGGACTGGGAAGAACGACTGCAACGCATGTGCAGCCAGGGACAGAAAGGTACACAGGGGCTAGGCACCGCCGACGCTGTTCCACGCCGCAGGCAGTGGAAGATGGCCTCCATGAAGCTCGCGGGCTACGAGGCACGTCACCGGCAGGCCTTTTCAAGACCTGGTGGTAAGCCAGCAGAGACGAGCTCAGCCCCAGAATGGGCACCAGTGACAAAGGAGAAAGAGATGAGGCTGCCTAAGCTGCCCGACACTACGAGAATGGTTGCCATGCTAGCCAGCGTAACCAACCAGGAGTCATTCCGAGAAAGATACCCCGATATACACGAGGACGAGCTATGCCTCGCGTGGGTCAGGACAGGAGGAAGAGTGGAGGTGCCCGAGGAGGAATACCACAGGGTAAGGAAGAGGGCAGCGCGTCACCGTTGGGATGAGCTCATGGGCGAGTTGTACATGGTCACTGTCAGTGGTAAGGAGCTGCTGGTGCCCAAGCCCTGTGACAGGATTCAGTTGGTGCGTGAGTACCATGAGAGGACTGGCCATTGGGGCATCAGGCGGACATTGAACCTGTTGTGGCAACGCCATTACTGGGCAGGCATGAAACAGGATGTGCAAGCAGTGGTCAATCAGTGCCAGACTTGCCAAAGGGTGAAGACGCACTATGCACGGGAGGAGGCGAATCTCACGCCGCTGGAGATCAAGTCCTTCATGTATCGCTGGTCCCTGGACTTGGCGTGGCCCACGAAACGCATCACGAAGGCTGGGAACCAACGCGTCTTGGTCATGATTGAGCACTACACGCGATTCGTCGTGTGCGTTCCAATCCCCGACAAGGAGGCCGCCACCATCGCCAACGCATTTCGCTATCATGTCCTATCCGTGTTTGGGGCGCCTGCAGAATGTTTGGTGGATGGGGGCACAGAGTTTGAAGGTGAGTTCTCTGCTCTATGCGAGCAGTGTCTCATTGACCGAAGAGTGACTTCACCGAGTTCCCCAGAGAGCAATGGCTTAACTGAACGAGTGGTGCGCACTCTCAAGTTTTGCTTCAAGAAGATGGCCCTCGACAAGGGCCTGGACTTCGAGTGGGATGAGATGCTCTGGTCACTCGTGCTCAGCTACAACGCAGCTAGGCAGCAGTCCACTGGAGTGGCGCCATTCACCTTGCTGTTCGCTCAGGAAGCCACGGTGCCACCGGATCTTCGTGCTCGACCCGAGTTGGACTTTGGGAAGCAGGAGGAGAAGACACTGGCTGATGATCTGTTACAGCGAGCCGCCATCGTGAAGAGGCTCATGGTGCATGCAGGGTGCAACCTGGAGATCGCTCAGCACCGCGACACTTTACGGTACGAGCACAGGAGGAGTGGCAGTTACGAGCCGAAGCCGCACCAGTTCAAGGCAGGCGATTTCGTATATATACGACAACAACCGCGCTCTGGAATGGAGGTGGCCACCAAGTCAGCCATCCTGAAGATAGTCAAGGTGCAAAGAGATGGAGTGGTAGTGTTGGAGGACAGCACGAAGCTTCGGGAGAAGAGCACAGTGCAAAGTATTGCGCCATGTCACTTACAAGTGAAAGACCAGTACGACTGCAGTGCAGCCATTCCCAGCAAGCATCTCGCGTGTGAGGTGTGTATGCGGACAGATGGGGAGGCAGCCATGTTGCTGTGTGACACCTGTAACCGTGGTTATCACACGTGGTGTCTGAATCCGGCGCTGGATGGAGTACCTGAAGGGGACTGGCAATGTCCCAAGTGCTTAGGTGGGACTGTGGTGGCAGCTGCCGCCGAGGTGAGCGCGTCAATCGTCGACAAGATGGCGGCCATGGAGCTGCAGCTGAGAGAGAAGCTGGGATCAGATGTGGTATTGTTGCCTGCAGACGTGGGTCCGCATCGTGCCGTGAGGCCGGGACGTGAAGACCCATGGCAGGCGCTGACCTCGCGGCAGATGCTCAGGAAAGAAGGGAGCATGGGGGATCTTCCTGACAGAGTGGCCTGGGGAAACCAGGAGGAGCTCAGCAGAGTGATCACCGAACTGATGCCAGGATTCTGGCATGAGGGCCATCGTACCATCTTGAGCAGGAAGTGTGCAGAGCAGCACACGCGCGCGAGAAGTCTCCGCAAGACGTCCACGGTGCAGGCCATGAGCCCCGAGGAAGTGCAGAAGAGAGGAGATGTGACGCAACTGAGCAGAGCTCAGGTGAAGATTGCCAGTCAACTGGATTGGGGCTTAGAATTGGTGATGACAGTTCCTCAGGAGGTCAGACGTTTGGCGCACGAGGTGACTTGGGAAAAGATCACACAGGTATGGGATCCTTGGGCTGGCACAGGTGTCATTGGCAAGGTTATGTCACTGGAGTGGCCTCATCTGAAGGTTATGAATAATGATTGGAATCCGCAGTTGAAGTGGCACGAAGCCCTTAATGCTTTACAACCGGGCAATTATCGAGCCTGGAAGGAGAAGTATGGGGTGTGTGACGCAGTGGTAACTTCACCCTGGTTCGCAGTGCTGGATATTGCGTTGCCGTTGGCAGTACTGGCCAGCCGAGTGGTAGCTTGTATTCATGTGCCATCGCACTACATGACAGATATGACAGAGAGCAGGGCACAATACTTTCGTAAGCTGTGTCATGCTGGACGTTTACATGTGATTGGGCATTTGGAGCATGGACCTATTGGCAGAAGATGCATGTGGGTCATGGTGTTTCGCAACCCTTTGACAAGAGCCAGGATGCTGCGAGGAGGAGAGGCTTCTGGTGTGGGTATGTTTACCTTCAGCATGGGCAAGTTCGCAATGGATGGCGTTACAACAGAAGATGCTGAGCAAGCTCTTGTCTGATGTCTGTGCTACCAGTGGCAGCTACAGATGGGGGATGTTGAGAAAAAGAGCTTGCACAAGTGGTGAGAAGAGATAAAGAGATATCAAAAATTTTGAGATTTTGTATAGCTACAGTAGCAAGATAACTGTGCAGTCATATAAGGAAACATATGCAAAGTCGAGCTAGTGTTGTATAGGCACTGACAATAAGTAAGACTGTCTAGTAGTAGGGCTAGAGGGTTGTGCTTTGTGTGGACGCTTCGTGCATAAGTTCGCGACAGCTGTCACAAACCACGGCTTATCGTGTACCTCAGCCGGGTTGTGACACTTGCTGTAGCAGTCTCTGTGACGAACGTATGACACGCGCAGTACGATACGCGCGAGGAGTTATGACAGTGACGAGATACGGAAATACGGATGGGTGTTACACTTGTTTGGAGATAGCGAGAATAAGTAGGGCGGCTGGAGCAGTGTGAGCCAGACGCTCATTTTTGTTTTGCCTTCGTAACAGTGATTCCGAGAATAACCAGGACTCGCTTGAGACCGCGAAAACAGCAGTGTTATGAGATAATCAATAAGATACAGTATTCTTATGCTTGTAAAGATATACATTTGTGGACTTGCCCTTGTGCGACTGCGTCAGAACTGTAATTAACAGTCTTTTTCATGTTGAGAAAAAGAGCTTGCACAAGTGGTGAGAAGAGATAAAGAGATATCAAAATTTTTGAGATTTTGTATAGTTACAGCAGCAAGATAACTGTGCAGTCATATAAGGAGACATATGCAAAGTCGAGCTAGTGTTGTATAGGCACTGACAATA
>LGRX02030578.1:0-16801 GCA_001247695.2 Cymbomonas tetramitiformis
GCACCTATAATTAATAAGGCACCGCTACTGCGCACGTGATGGATACCACGCCTCACGAATTCAGTATGCGGTACACAGTGGCCCTGTGCACATCAAAATTATGGGATACTATCCGTCCGAGCAGCTTGCAACTGGAAGTGATCTCATCCTGCAGCCCCCCAACAAGATGGCATAATGCTCATTCACGTAAAAAAAATGTGCTCGTCAAACAGCTTCTTGTAGAACGCAATGACGTGGCAGGAGTAAAAGCATCCGAACCATGGAGTTGCACCCCGTCATAAAGCGCACACTGGAGCGTCTTGTCCTTTCCAAAACTGAACAATTCTTGCCTGGGGCTTTGATGAACACTGCTGTATCTGAAATGTTTGTCGATCCTAGTGCCTAGAATACTTCTTCACACGATGTAGGGCGCCAGGCACCCTACACGTACACTGTGATTCCACTCAAGCAGAATGAAATGGACATGCCATCGGTCTGAACTTCACCCAGGGTAAACCACTGATGCGTGAACATCATGTGTACGTTACCGTAAGAAAGTGTAGCAAACCCCTAAGACAATCTCCTACCTCCCAGCCTCGTTCCCACAGGCAGCTCATGCCGGGGAAGGAGAGGGGGACCTTGACAATGAGCTGGCAGGAGTTCAGGGCTGCTTCAGCCTCCTCTTGAGTTGGATGGCGCAGATACGCCCACATCGTCTTGAGCAATGTCTTGTTCATCGTTTGATAAAAGGTGTCCTGGGTCGATGCTGTCTTCTCCGCCATCCGTCGCACCATTGCGGTCTCGGTATCGCTCATCGCTGCAATGCCCTCCTCCTCCAGCACCTGTCCAACCCCGACATCGCGCACAGGTCCATCGCTCGTTCTCAGTCTCCACGTGGACACCATGAAGCGCCGCTCGGCAGAGAAGAGGGCGAGTGGGTAATGCAGAGAAGAGGGCAAGTGGCTAATGCACAAACAGGCAACAGCATGCGTCAGTGGCATACTGAAGTAAGTTAAATGAGTCAGCATACTGAAAGGGAGGAAGAAGGGTTGAGACCATGACGAAGAACTTGAGCAAAAACTCCTGCAAGCTACGGATGTTCCCCAAGGGGTGGTTCAGCATCTGAAACAGGCCGCTTTTTAGCTGCCTAGTCTGCTGTGTGGCAGCTCCGCG
Organism: Cymbomonas tetramitiformis; assembly: GCA_001247695.2. Taxonomy (NCBI): domain Eukaryota; kingdom Viridiplantae; phylum Chlorophyta; class Pyramimonadophyceae; order Pyramimonadales; family Pyramimonadaceae; genus Cymbomonas; species Cymbomonas tetramitiformis. The sequence goes on from LGRX02030578.1 coordinate 1,153, forward strand.
CCCACCCCCCCCCGTCAAAGACCATGCGCAGAACAAGACCGTGACGCCCCGATAGTCAAAGGCGCCTGAGCAGACATTGCCGGACGCACGGCACCGGGAAGGCGCTCTCAATTGTGCGCCCACGAGACACTGTGGGTGGAGGATCTGTGACAGGGCCGTGGCACTTGCTGAACTTCGAAACTGCAGCGCGCGCATCCACTGACAGCACAGGACTCGGGAGGATGGCAGCATATACCTTATCTGGTGATAGGACGACGCCTTTTGTGCCGAGCATCTGGGAGGCGAACATCATCAAGGCACCGACGAGCGTCCATGCCTGGTTCCGTGCACCCCCTAGCCTTGATCCATGGGCGTCTATGCCTGGTTCCGTGCACCCCCTAGCCTTGATCCATGGGCTGCCCATGCCTGGTTCCGTACCCTAGCCTTGATCCATGGGCGGCCTATGGACTGGTTCCGTGACACCTAGCCTTGATCCATGGGCGTCCATGCCTGGTTCGTGCACCCCTAGCCTTGATCCATGGGCGTCTATGCCTGGAGCGTTCCGTGCACCCCTAGCCTTGATCCATGGGCCTATGACTGGTTCCGTGGACCCCCAGCCTTGATCCTGGGCGTCCATGCCTGGTTCCGTGCACCCTAGCCTTGATCCATGGGCGCCCAGACCCAGTTTCGCGCACCCCCTAGCCTTGATCCATGGGCGTCCATGACTGGTTCCGCGCACCCCCCTAGCCTTGATCCATGGGCGTTCCCAAAGTGTATGGGTGGTATGTGCGGCAGACACAAAGAGATTGGGGGAGTTTCGAGAGGTGGGGAGGCACGCTGAGGCGTTCGTGGCCAGCATGGGGGCACCTGGAGGCTGTTCTGGAACTGGACCAGGTTCTTCAGGTCAAGGTGCAGAATTTCGGGGCACGTGCTGGCATCCAGTGCGGTGGGGTGCTGCAGCAGCGACATAATACCGTAGCGATGAAGCAGGAAGCTGCGTGTGTCCGTCTCCGCCACCTGCGAGGTCTGCCCGCCCTTCTGTAGGCATGTCAGGACCTACGCTGCTCTCGGCCTCCACACAAGTAGCCATCAGCAGGGTGAGACTGTCCAGCAGGTACAGCAACGCCCTTGCAACAACTGGCAGGTTCGAATTCTCATCCAAGGAAAAGTTGGCGATTTCGTCTTGAGGAAGTTTCAGGCTTTCCGGACTTCACGGGACAAATGGTGTGTTCTCACCAAGTGGAGCGCAGAGCCCCCTGGTAGGAGTATGACGCGCTGTCACCAAGTGGAGCGCAGAGCACCCTGGTAGGAGTATGACGCGCTGTCACCGAAAGTGGATCGCAGGGCCCCCTGGTAGGAGTATGACGCACTGTCACCAAGTGGAGCGCAGAGCCCCTGGTAGGAGTATGACGCACTGTCACCAAGTGAGCGCAGAGCCCCTGGTAGGAGTATGACGCGGCGCTGTCACCAAGTGGAGCGCAGAGCCCCTGGTAGGAGTATGACGCGCCTGTCACCAAGTGGAGCGCAAGGCCCCCTGGTAGGAGTATGACGCACTGTCACCAAGTGGAGCGCAGAGCCCCTGGTAGAGTATGACGAACTGTCACCAAGTGGGAGCGCAGAGCCCTGGTAGGAGTATGACGCGCTGTCACCAAGTGGAGCGCAGCCCCTGGTAGGAGTAAGGACGCGCTGTCACCAAGTGGAGCCGCACACTCTGTAGAGTATGACGCACTGTCAAGTGGAGCGCAGAGCCCCCTGGTAGGAGTATGACGCGCTGTCACCAAGTGGAGCGCAGAGCCCCCTGGTAGGAGTATGACGCGCTGTCACCAAGTGGAGTGCACAGCTCCCGAGGAGGAGTATGGCCCATTGACATGGGTGGTAGTATAGGGCAGGGGTGGGTTGTAGATCTAGGTCAGGGGGGGGGTTGTAGATCAGGCTTGTTGGTTATTGTCAGGGTGGTGGTTTCGGTCAGAGGTGGTGATTTGAAATTTGAAAGTCATCTGGGTCAAGGGTGGGAGGGGGGTCAGAGGTTGGTAATTTAGGTCACAGGACAGTATTTAAGGTCAGGGGGTTATTTGGGTCAGGGGGTGAGTAGTGCAGGTTAGGGAGTGGTAGCTTAGGTCAGAAAGCGGCGGCAGTTTGAGCGCACTGATGGGGCTGGCTGGGCCACTGCGGGAAGGCGGCGGCAGTGTGAGCGCGCTGGATGGGGGCTGGCTGGGCCACCGTGGAAGGCGGCGGCAGTGTGAGCGTACTGATGGGGGGCTGGCCGGGCCACTGCGGGAACGCAGGCACACAAGCTTCTCTGAGGCGGTGAAGAATTCGGAGGTTGTGATTGCGGTCCGTTGTTGCTCCAGCCACTCTGTTGTGACCTGCGCGGCTCGCGTATCCCAGGACCCGGCGGAATTCAGCGCCGCCTCAATGCAGTCCCCCAGGTGGCGCGTATGTGTCGCCTCGAACTGTGCACAGCCAGCTACGCTCCGGCGGCACTGATGCACGGACGCGTGCGATTTGAAAGTCGGAGCAAGCTCCCAGAGTCCATCACAGTTGTGCCATGAGCCGGAAAACGTGTTTACATTGGAGCCCGCGTAAGTCTAGTGGTTTCAAAATATGCCCCGATCGACCTGCGCCGTGCGCCCTGTCTGTCGACAGTGACGGTTCGACCCTTCCAAGAGAACCAGATCCAGTCACAGACTAGATATAGAAGTTCAAACAGACATGAACTCAGCTCTGTTCTTTTGCACTTTCCCTCCCTGCCAACCCAGAATCTGTTGCAGACTTGGATATTCATCAATAATATATACATTCACTGGCTGAACACTTAACGTCTAGGCTGGTAGCTTAGATAGCGCCAGCCAGACAAATGCTATTTATTATAGTGAATAGGTAGTAGTGTGCCTTTTGGCAAGTGGATCGTGTGTGTAAAAAGAAACCAACTGAATATTAGATATGGATTAGTGGGCTAATAGCCGAAACAAGTCATTTGAAGATGTGTGCTACCACCCGCCGGATCAAGGGCCTGCTACCTTTAAGGAGGTCTCCCCTTTCTGCAACATATCCGTGAATTTGTCTCTCTCGTACCGTGCTCCGTGGACTTTCAAGAACCCTGCACACGCTCCAGCCGCCCAGCTGTCATCCCCGCTCGCACATGCATCCCGCGCCATCTTCTGCGCCACGCCTTCTCCCACCGGCGCGCCAACTGCATGCGTTGCAACAGTCAGGTCTGGCGGCAAGCGCGCGCAGGGAATGCCGTGCACGGCGCACGGCGGAGGACGCACCCGCCATCATCCGCAGCTGAAAGTTCATCACGTCCAATGACAACATGTTGAGCTTGTCATTGATGTACTCAAAAATCTCGGGCAGGTGACCCTCCCAGGTCTTGTCTTGGCATTTCTCATCCAGCTCTTCCGCCTTCGCCTGTGCTACCGCATTCCGTCCTCCTCCCCGCCACCGATCACACGAGTGGTGAAGAGAGAGAGGAGCATTGGGACCATATCCGTGCCACGCGCTCCCGGCGAGCCGCAGCTGTGTGAGTGTGCAGGCGGAGAGAGGCTCCCGGCAAGCCGCAGCGGTGTGAGTGTGCAGGCGGAGAGAGGCTCCCGGCGAGCCGCAGCTGTGTGAGTGTGCGGGTGGGAGAGAGGCTCCCGGCAAGCCGCAGCTGTGCGCGTGTGCGGGTGGAGAGAGGCTCCCGGCGAGCCGCAGCTGTGCGAGTATGCAGGTGGAGAGAGGCTCCCGGCGAGCCGCAGCTGTGCGAGTGTGCGGGTGGAGAGAGGCTCCCAGCGAGCCGCAGCTGTGTGAGTGTGCGGGTGGAGAGAGGTTCTGGCGAGCCGCAGCTGTGTGATTGTGCGGGTGGAGAGAGGCTCCCGGCGAGCCGCAGCTGTGCGAGTAAGCGGTGGAGAGGCTCCCGCGAGCCGTAGCTGTGTGAGTGTGCAGGTGGAGAGAGGCTCCCGGGCGAGCCGCAGCTGTGTGGATTGTGCTGGTGGAGAGGTTCCCGCGAGCCGCAGCTGTGCGAGTGTGCGGGTGGAGAGAGGCTCTCGCGAGCCGCAGCTGTGTGAGTGCGGGTGGAGAGAGGCTCCCGGCGAGCCGCAGCTGTGCGCGTGTGCAGTGGAGAGAGGCTCCCCAGCGAGCCGCAGCTGTGTGAGTGTGCGGGTGGAGAAAGGCCCCCGCGAGCCGCAGCTGTGTGAGTGTGCAGGTGGGAGAGATGCCCCGGCGAGCCGGTAGCTGTGTGAGTGTGCAGGTGGAGAGCGGCTCCCGGCGAGCCGCAGCTGTGTGAGTGTGTGGTGAGAGGCTCCCGGCGAGCCGCAGCTGTGTGAGTGCAGGTGGAGAGAGGTTTCGGCGAGCCGCAGCTGTGCGCGTGTGCGGGTGGAGAGAGGCTCCGCGAGCCGCAGCTGGGGGAGCGGGCAGAGAGAGGCTCCCGGCGAGCCGCAGCTGTGTGAGTGTGCGGGTGGAGAGAGGCTTCCGGCGAGCCGCAGCTGTGTGAGTGTGCGGGTGGAGAGAGGCTCCCGGCGAGCCGCAGCTGTGTGAGTGTGGCTTATCTTTGGACGAAGTCCTTTGGCACCACGTAGCCACAGAAGATCGGCTGCACTATGTACCCACACCGGGGATCAAAAGATTCAGCACATACACTTCGGAACACTTATCCAAGCTCATTAGTGAAGAATGGTACCCCCTAAGCCTTACTGAGTTTAGGGTTTTTGTTTTAGGTTGCAACTGCCCTGCCTGCACACCGATGCTGTGCCTCTGAAGCCGGTTCACCTCCACCCACAGAGATGCCCAAGCCACTCCATCACCAAGCCTACGCTCAGAGAGCTTGTTCACCCACCACACGCCTAATGTTCCAAAGGCGTGTGCAAAGGGGCCAACAATGATCGACAAATTGCCTGCTTCAGACCTTTGCGCGCCTGCCACCGATCCACACTTGCAACCCCCTACCCCCGACACCAACGGCATGGGACTGTGTGAGAGTGTGGGTGGAGAGAGGCTTTTCGGTACACCACTTGGTCACGGCGCGCGCACGGGGGTGCTTGGCATCGCAGGTGGTGCGAGCAGCGCATGCCACATTATGGCACGGCAGTGCTTGGCATCGCAGGTGATGCGAGAAGCGCATGCCACAATATGGCACGGCAGTGCTTGGCATCGCAGGTGGTGCGAACAGCGCATGCCACAATATGGCATGGCAGTGCTTGGCATCGCAGGTGATGCGAGCAGCGCATGCCACAATATGGCACGGCAGTGCTTGGCATCGCAGGTGGTGCGAGCAGCGCATGCCACAATATGGCATGGCAGTGCTTGGCATCGCAGGTGATGCGAGAAGCGCATGCCACAATATGGCATGGCAGTGCTTGGCATCGCAGGTGATGCGAGAAGCGCATGCCACAATATGGCACGGCAGTGCTTGGCATCGCAGGTGGTGCGAGCAGCGCATGCCACAATATGGCATGGCAGTGCTTGGCATCGCAGGTGGTGCGAGAAGCGCATGCCACAATATGGCACTGCAGGCAGCCAAGGGGGGGCACCGCAATGAGAGATCATAACAGAGGACTGTAGGGATGCTACTGGGGGGCACGGCAATGAGAGATCAAGTCAGGGGGGAAAGGGGTCTCGCCTTGGTGTCGGCATTACGCGCTGGGGCTTCAAGCTGCAGGATGATGTCCAGCACCGTGGATATGATCTGCCGCAGGGACTCGGCGTCAAAGGCGCGGTGCTCGATCTGCTTCGCCAGATGCTCCAGATCAAAGTTGCCATCCAGTGCCTCGCGCATATCCTGGCGCCTGCGCCGCAAGAAAAGAAGGGGGGGGTGGGACGAAGTATGGGGAAGAGTGAATGCGAGAAGCTTCATGAGGGAGCCTGGAGGAGGGTGCTGGAAGCAGTCCCCGGTCTACCCACTAGGCGCAAACTCTGATGACGCCTTCCTGCTCCCAGCGAGCCTGTCTTAGAGGACATGACTGTCACGAGCAAGCTCTGATGACGCCTTCCTGCTCCCAGCGAGCCTGTCTTAGGAGGATGACTATCACGAGCAAGCTCTGATGACGCCTTCCTGCTCCCAGCGAGCCTGTCTTAGAGGACATGACTGTCACGAGCAAGCTCTGATGACGCCTTCCTGCTCCCAGCGAGCCTGCCTTAGAGGACATGAGCTGTCACGAGCAAGCTCTGATGACGCCTTCCTGCTCCCAGTGAGCCTGTCTTAGAGGACATGACTGTCACGAGCAAGCTCTGATGACGCCTTCCTGCTCCCAGCGAGCCTGTCTTAGAGGACATGACTGTCACGAGCAAGCTCTGAGGGTATCGCCGCATATCCTAGCAAATCTGAGCCGCAGATGAATGTCATCACTCTTTAAGATCCTTCTTCCCACCACGCCTTGACGAAGACCTGACGGCTCACCGTGACCCCTGTTCGGGCACAGGTAAAGGCAGAGTTTGAGGCATTTGCCCGGGGATGGTAGCAGGGACTGACTTGGAGGGAATGGCCTCGGCAATACGGCCCTTGATCTCTTGCAGGTTATCAAAAAGCATCTTGAAATCATGCTTCGCAAGACTTTGGCTAAACATGTCCCAGTACGCGCGCTTCATGCTGGTCTCCACCTGCACACTACCACCATGTGGGCGCCCTCATTGGCTGCACTCAAGGCAGGCCACCTGCACACCACCACCATGCGGGCGCCCTGGGACACCTCGATTTCCGTACTGCAGTAGGGGGTGACCAGGGTAAGTGCTACCGCTGTGCTCGGAGACATTGTTTTTTTGCATGGCAGGGTGTTACAAAAGTAAATGCTACCTCTGTGCTAGCCAGACATTCTCAAGCATGCCCTATCGCAGGAGTGCGACCCCAGCACTTGCGTGCTGTGCTCGGAGACCTTGAATTTTTGCATGGCAGGGCTGCCGCCTGATATCTGCCTTGCTTCTCCTGGCGAGCACTTTTCCCTCAGGCACGGAACTTCTCGGAATACAAGATCACTGTGGTCAGGCACGACCAATATGCGTGCTGCCGCGTGCCACCTAGGATAACAATACTTTCCCCGCGGCCAAGGAGGTATAACGCACGCACCTGCGACGCCAGCAAATCTCTGGCACTGCGTCATGGGGAGGGCTAAAAAGTAAGAAAAGTACATACCTGCGCCCGCATGGGGTCCTTCGCGGGGGGCTGCATCTGATACTCGGGATCGAGGATGACCTCGTGTGCCAACGCTTGATTCTGCAGCCTCTCTACCATATCCCTCTGTGCCACGGCCAACCCCTATGCCCCCCTCAAATCAACTCCGATGCCCCACTCGAATTCCCAGCTCGTCTCGAGGAGGAGTCATTGGTCACTACAGACGTAGTTCTCCCACCCCCTTTGGCGAGAAGTGGATATGACGAGATCTGGACAGCCTGATATTGTTCCTGAGTGATTCGTCTGCATTTGGAGCCGCGCTGTGGACGAGATGCGAGCTGCGGCGTCTGGTCACTCTCGCGCGCCTCTTGGCATCGGCCGTGATCATCGAACGTCGCAGGAATACTGCCAGAGTGGAGGAGACAAGGGTCCTCTCCCGCAGACGAAGGGCCGCCGAGGACACCGAGAAGCTCACCTGCCGCAGCTGACCTCGTGCGACACATCTACTGAAGACCCGCAAACGGGCGCGCGCGCGAGTGGAGACCGTCGAGCGAAAGCTCTGAGATTGAAACGGAATACAAGGGAACTCATGAGGCGATATCGTATGTTTGAGATTGCACCTAGGAAGGATACAGATGGAGATGCGCGACTCGCTGCAGCGTCACAGAGTGCTGTAGATTGCACGTCCCACTCTCTCGATGCGTGCTTTGCTGGCTTCAGATTACGCACTTTTCCCTCACTGTTTGACTCAGCCACAACTTTAAACTGCTGCTTGCAGTCTGGGACTGGTTACGGAGGTCATAACCCGAACATCTACACTGACGATGCAACGCAGGTAAGGTACGCGGGTGGTCGGAGGGTTTTGCGGTGCTAACAGGACCTGCGTCGCTTCCGGAAATGGCGGAACGTCAAGTCCCGTGCGAGGCGTCGTTGGATCAGCATCTCCTGTACGATCTTCAGGCCAAGAAGCCGCCGAATCCGAGGTGTTTAAGGTCAGGCGTGGCTCAGGCTTTGGCACAGCGGAGACCGGCACCTGCGCTTACAGCCAACGTGCGGTCAGAGGGTATGCAGCAAGAAAGACAGACTCCACGCCTCTCATGTTTAGTGCACGAGATGTGCCAAACGGCACTAGAGGGCATCATACCGGAACTGAGGTGTTTGAGGTCAGGCGCTTCTCAGGCTTTGGCACGGCGGAGACAGGCACCTGCACTTACAGCCAACGTGCGGTCAGAGAGTATGCAGCAAGGAAGACAGACTCCACGCCTCTCATGTTCAGTGCAAGAGATGTGCCGTACGGCTTTGAAGGGCATCGTACCGGCTCTGAGGTGTTTGAGGTCAGGGGCTTCTCAGGCTTTGGCATGGCGGAGACCGGCACCTGCGCGTACAGCCAACGTGCGGTCAGAGGGTATGCAGCAAGAAAGACAGACTCCACGCCTCTCATGTTCAGCGCAAGAGATGTGCCGTACGGCAACAGAGGGCATCCTACCGGTCCGTGAGGTTCCTTCGGCTTGTGAGCCGCCTTCGCTGGAGCGATAGTTACAGGCTCCTTCAATACTTCCATTTCAGACTCGGTGGGCGCGGGTGCGGCTAAAGACAGCTCGTCACGCTCCTGCCATAGCCCACCAAAATTGAACGTCAGATGGTTGGCCGTATGCGCCGTTCAAATGGAAGGACGCTGTCGGTGGTAGAGGGACATACATATGTTGCAGCGGGCGCAGCTGCCGATGGAGAAATCTTGACTTGTTCAAGCACCTGCCACACTCCGCCAACCTTATACATACTCAATACGCAAACCTACGAAGCCGAAAGCAGGAAAATTCAAACTTGTTTTTAGTTAAATCAACGTACGTCGCCCGATCTGAAAGAAAGCCGCCTCTGAGTCCTTAGGCTCTTTGCCCCCTTTGCCCCCTTCTTGCTTCGCACAAGCAGAGCGACCAGGGCAGCCAATGCCAGTACTGGAACTGCTTTTCCAAGTCCAGATCCTTTAGCTGCCTTGCTTTCCAGCTTTCGTACTGTTGCTCTGTGGAAACCAGGGCAATTCTTTGATGGTGAGACAAAATGTCAAGTGATCGTGTTGCAGGTGTGTCAAAGTGGACATAAAGTAACACGCTGAAAACTTCTCTGTGACTTGAAAATTGTGTTGTAACAAGTTGTCGAATCTTGCGTAACGCAGAGAGTGCAAACAAAATCCATACCCCTCTTGGTGATCCTGGGATGAGGGTGATGGAGGCGACGATTCTGGGTCGCTATCGACTTTGTCTTCACGTTCTTGAAGGCTAGTTTCCGATATGTCTTTATCGCGATTTTCCATTGCAGGGTCTAATCGTTTCACAGAAAGTTTGGTTTGTTAGTGTCAATCTTTTATTCGGACGAATCTGGAATGATTATGATACACCTTGAACTTTAGAAACGGAGGGGGCTGTTAAGAATACTCTTTACACACGACAGCCAGTTGGCAGCCGAGCGCAGCGGTAAACTGTAACTCGAATGAGTATCTATATTCATAATACCATATGACATGCTTGTTCGAGCGTGACTGACGGTTGCGGCTTACGGTACGTGGGCGGCCAGATGGCAATACACCATTCGTCACAGTTCAGTAGGGGTGCCCAACTAAAGTTGAGCCGTCCAATGTTTTTAGATCGGGAACATTGGAAGGTCCGCAGAGTCCAGAGATTCCTGGGGAGCGACAAAGGAATGGATCGTACTTTGATCTCTGGAATCGTATATGGACTGTCGGATTCGGAAAATTGCAACTGTTAAAAATGAACGGACCAGTTTAAGTTGTGCACACCTACAGTTCCGAGTTCAGGATATGGGTGGATTTTGAGGGGTGTAAGGGGGGATACCCCATAATTCTTGAAAGTTGTTTACTTATGCCTATTCTACTAATCTTACGGTGGGTTAACCCGCCGTAAGAGGAATTTTCGGCGGCATCTAGTGGTGGCGTTATGAGGCGGTCTACGGTGTCAAACCTATCGATTTTCAGACAGTTTATGAGTTGAATGAAAGTTGAGGAACGCCGCATGCTTATGAAAAGGGTGATCTGGATATATATATATATATGTAACGGGTATATATATTTGCAGGAAGACACAGAAAACACACAGGGCCGGGTGCTTGTAACGGTGATAACATAAAACTGGAGAGTTAGCAATAACGGAGGGTAACTAGCAAGTCACGGAACAGTGTCACGGCTAAAGGTGTCACATGACACACGCACGGCGAGGGGTGAAGCAGGGAGAAGCAGGCCCCCATACAGTGGGGGGGAAATCAGCTTCCCCGTGACACCACCTCACCCCGAAGGTGTGAGTGGACATCCCGAAGCAAGCAAACCCTAAAACCTAAACTCAATGTCACTTAGTGTCTGGAGCAACTAGCAGCAAACAAGCGGCATGGCGCATGGGCGTTGCGCAGAAAGTGAAATGTAGTCAGGCAGAGTTGCATGGATCATTGTAAGTTGTGTTGACAGCTTGTAGAAGTGTCGATCGTCGGCGGAATCCACGTAGTCTCACGGAAGGCGGGTCAATCCTCATCTCCCTCGGCGAAACCCAACATCGCAACTGGCTCGGGCTCGAAGGTGAAGTCCAGACCCCCTGCGTGCTGCGGCATGCCTGCCGCGTTGGGATCCTCGGCCGGCACGGAGTGCACGCCGGAGTCCGTGGAGGGCGGGTGATCGAGACATGGAGGCGGCTCGGACGGGGGGGCGACGAAGGTCATCATCGCCGCATCCGGCGGCGGGTCAGGCTGCTGCTCCGCCAACACCACAGAGTGGACGGTGGCACCACCAGCCCCCTGAAACGAGGCGAGGGCGGCAGCAGACTCCCGTGGCAGCGGTCGATTGCCCGCCGGAAGAGCGGAGTCGGGGACACGGGAGGCATTGTAGGCCTCCTTGCACGTGCAGGGGCAAATGCCTCTGGTGTCGGGGTGGGAGTCGGTGAGCCCCGCCCACAACCGAAAGCAGAGGATGCACGGGCGGGAAACCCAGCATCGCAACTGGCTCGGGCTCGAAGGTGAAGTCCAGACCCCCTGTGTGCTGCGGCATGCTTGCCGCGTTGGGATCCTCGGCCGGCACGGAGTGCACGCCGGAGTCCGTGGAGGGCGGGTGATCGAGACATGGAGGCGGGTCGGACGGGGGGGCGACGAAGGTCATCCTCGCCGCATCCGGCGGCGGGTCAGGCTGCTGCTCCGCCAACACCACAGAGTGGACGGTGGCACCACCAGCCCCCTGAAACGAGGCGAGGGCGGCAGCAGACTCCCGTGGCAGCGGTCGATTGCCCGCCGGAAGAGCGGAGTCGGGGACACGGGAGGAATTGTAGGCCTCCTTGCACGTGCAGGGGCAAATGCCTCTGGTGTCGGGGTGGGAGTCGGTGAGCCCCCACAACCGAAAGCAGAGGATGCACGGGTACCCGACACCCTTCCAGCGCATGATGAGGGCGCTAGCCGGCTCGGGCCGCCACTCACCCACGGGCTTGATGGTGTGGGCCGGCTCGCGATGGGCGGAGGCGGAGTTGAAGGAGGGCTTCTTCGGACGGACACCGTCACCACCACCACCACCGCCAGGCGGAGAGGAAGGGACGGTGTCGGCGACGGGGGTGGCAAAAGATAATTCCTCCCTCCATGGCCATTGCCCTTCGGGTGGCTTAAGCCACCCTAACAGCGATTTAGGGTGGCTTAAGCCACCTTAACGTTTTCAATTATTACGGGAGCTATCGGTACCGGAAGCTAGATTTTTTAGCTCAAAATGACGGCGACATTGTCTTCTTTTAGACACTATGTGCACTATTAGGCGAGCCCAAGTTTCCGGTGAGCAATTTTGGGAAGTATCCAAGAGGGTGCAACATTTAATAAAATTTGAGCGATTTTCCCGGTTTTTGCATACCCATGCTACTTCAACCGAGACTTTGAGGGTCAAGATGACCTCGGATCAAACTTTTAACAAGACACTGCAGAAAGAGCAGCTCGAGATCTTGACAACATAGGTCTCCACATTTTGAAAGCGTCTTAGAGGAAGCCCCCGGTGAGCTAATTAGCTTAAGGTGGCTTAAGCCATCTTAAGGAAAATTGGGAAATACCCACCCTACTTCAACAGAGATTTTGAGGGTCAAGATGAACTCAGATCAAACTTTTGATAAGACACTGCAGAAAGAGCAGCTCGAGATCTTGACGACACAAGTATCCGAATTTTGAAAGCACCGCCGAAGAAGCCCCCATGAGCCCTTTAAGTTAGGGTGGCTTAAGCCACCTTAAGCTGCGGGTAATAGGCATCCACACCGTGCGCACACGCAGGCACAATGTGGAAAAAGAGAACTGCGCACCACTACGGAGCTCACGGATGATGGGGACGTACAACGGGGTCAGGAAGGGCGATCGCTTGGCGGAGTCGGTGAGGATGTGCCATAAGCCTTTGACGCGCGCGCTTCTCCTCGTTGTAATCGTTGTTGATGCGGGCGTGCTTGTCGCCCAAGTTACGGATAGCGGTAAGTTGGGGGGCGGGGTCGATGTTCTCGTCGATGATGGTGGAACGCATTTTGACCCAAAAACGGTCCGTGTCGGAATCCGGCACTCCCTCCACCTCGTACCTCAGACGTTGGAAAACGTAGCGTCCATCTCTAGGGTGAGAAAGCGCCGCCTCGGTGTAGAGTGCCAAGGCAGTCCCACGAAGAACCAGACGGTAAGACGGTGAAAATGATCTCGTTTAGAACGACGTGGTAGAAGTCATAATCGTGCTCGAGGTCGAGGAGCTTGGGAAAATCTGTGAAGGAGATGGGGAACAGGACGTGACGGAGTGCGGAGAGGAGGGCAGCAAAATCGGTGTCGGCAGTGTCGTTGTCGAGCGTGAAACCGGATTTAGGGTTGTACCCTCCAGTGCGCAAAATGGTGACGATGTCGGTGGAATAGGTGAAGGCGTACGAAAGCTGCTCCAAGTACTCATTTTCCCTCCCCTCCTCCACTGGAGTGGAGGAAAGTACTGACGGGTCGTTGAAGAACGCGAAAGCAGTCGGTGATGGCCGTAATGACGATGGCCGCGAACGCAAGGAGGCGGTGGTCACAATCCTCCTCGGACGCGACGTGCCAGGTGAAGCAGTGTTGGATGACGGTGAAGACGGCGTAGATGAGGCGCCAGTCCGCCTTGCAGTGCGGAGCGCCTCTGCAAGGACGCTTTGACGTCGTTGAGACATTCCCGGAACGAAGTAGGATGCCAGAATTACGACAAAAGATGGGTAAGTTTTTACGGATAAGTAAGCCACCAATCACAAACGGTAAGCGGAGTACTTGAACGGGCAAAGACGGAAACGAGTAACGGAGATGCTGAGCCCACGGAGTTGGCGGATAAAAAAATGACGGAGTAGAATCGGCGTTGAGGCCGAAGCGAGTTGAATGCAATGAGCACCACTAGCGCGGTACGGGACCGATAACCTTATGAAAAGGGTGATCTGGATATATATATGTAACGGGTATATATATATGCAGGAAGACACAGAAAACACACCGGGCCGGGTGCTCGCTCGTAACGGTGATAACATAAAACTGGAGAGTTAGCAATAACGGAGGGTAACTAGCAAGTCACGGAACAGTGTCACGGCTAAAGGTGTCACATGACACACGCACGGCGAGGGGTGAAACAGGGAGAAGCAGGCCCCCATACTGGGGGGGATCAGCTTCCCCGTGACATGCTACGTATGGATGGATGCGATGTGCCCCATGTGTGTAATGCGCTCGCGAAGTGGGCGGATGTATCGGGTTCCGATCATATATGCTTACGGTGGGTTACCACACAATTTTGTATATTGGTAGATATGCGGCCTTCCTCGATGGCCCTTTGGAAATTTGGAGTCCCATCGGTAGTGAATATATCCCAACCGGATATATTCGGAGTGAGCCTAAATAGGTTGACTGTATTCAGAATATTAATCAGTGTGATGAGAAATATTGATACCGTAACCTATAACCTAGGCGAAAGTCCCGAACGGCACCTAACGGCATGTAACACTGCGGTGACACACACGGGCAGCGGTACCCGAGTCAGATCGGACTAAGGGTCTAGTCAGGGGCCTACACCGGGACTCCCGGGAGGGCTGCCTGGGCTAATCCTAACACCATGTTGTCAAGTTCTCGAGCTGCTCTTTCTGCAGTGTCTTGTCAAAATTTTCATTCGAGGCCATCTTGAACCTCAAAATGTCACGCGAAGTGAGGGTGGTATGACGTGCTGGATTCAGTGACCCGTAGGTCATAACTTGCTCTGACTCCCGATAGCTGTACCAGTACTCGTACAGTACTAGGTGACAGATACCTAGGTCACAGACCGCTTTATATTCGTTATCTCTTATAATCAGTTTACACATGTATGAGAATAACTGAGTGACCACCCGATATATTGCGGAACAACATATCTCACAGGTTATGGGGTATCACCCCGCTTTTATCACTGCTGATTTTGCCATGATTGGCTACATTTTTTCCGCTTGGCGGGGCGTTGGGGCCTCGCGAGGTGTTGAATTGGCCATCTTAGAGCTCGCGGTTTGCGCTATGTACCTATGTTACGGCGAGATTTTGAATTGGGGACTTTCGGCCTCTTCTTCGAGTGTCCGCGTTGGATTTTGTTTTAGACTGGGATTGATCACCCTTGTCAACACGTCCTTGGCCGTCGCGTATTCGACTTCGTTGGTTTCGTTCGACCCCCTTTTTCACCTCACTCCGTAACTGCAAATCCGTCGCTCGCCACCTTACAATTTGCGCATCGCTTTCACCCCAACACCCCTCCTATAGGATTTTTTTTCTAAAATGTCTACGTCTTCCGTTCACACTCCGGTCGTGGGCGCTAGGATGCGCCTCGATTCGATTTTCGCTAGAAACGTGGGTGCTCGCTATAGGAGCACTCCACAGTCAGTGCATGCCACCCTTGCTGCTACTGACAAGACGCGTGGCAATGCCGTCTTGCAATCATCTTGGGAGCTTGATGTTGTGAAACGTGTTGCCAAGGACATGCTAGGTACCAAAGCGTCTTCATTTTCCGGAAGTGAACCACATCGTCAACTTCTTTGGGATTCTTTGGTTGCTGCGTTGGAGTCCTCGTTTGTCGACAAGGACACCGCCAACGAGGACATCTTTGACCTCGTGGAGGTCACCAAGGAGGTTCACCCGATCTTCAACGACATTTTACTTCGTGCGTTGGTTTCCTTGACGACACCCCACTCTCCAGCTCGAAGGTGGGTCGACGCTTCCGCGAGAATTTCTCCGCGCGACGGTAAGCGCGTGCTGCTGGAGGTCACCAAGCGGCTGCTGCCGCCTGGGCATCGGCCGCTCCGCTATCATGAAGAGCTTTTAAGCATCTCTTTTGGGTCCTCTGACGACCCAGAGCCTTTAGTGGCCCAATTTGATGAGTGTCTTAAGGCTATCGCGGCTAGTGGAGCCGGCTCTTTGGACGACGAGGCCGCCAAGAGGCAGCTTCTGGCGGCACTGGATGCCGAGTTCTACAAGGAGGTAATTACCCCACTTCGCCTGGACACCGAGTTGGCGAAAGTGGGCATCGAGGAGATCTACACGCACGTTCTCGAGGTTTGGTGGTGTGCGAACCCTAATGGC
>LGRX02030579.1:0-20849 GCA_001247695.2 Cymbomonas tetramitiformis
CTCGCTTGAAGACGGCTGTCCAGGGAAGGGCACCCGCTCTCTCAGGGTCGGGGCAGTCTATGGCTTCACTGGGGGCACCGCGCTCTGGAGCTCCCCTGCAGAACGTGACCGAGAGAAGGAGTTGGTCGACGCCGTGACTTCGGAGGTCCAGCGCGCGGAGATGGATGGCCACCTGCTGGTGGTGGGTGGAGACTTTAACGCGGTTGCTGACCCCAGCCTGGACTCTGTGGATACAAGCGCGGTTCGGAGGGAGAACTCCCTGCTGGTGCGCATGCTTGAGCTGGGCCTCTCTGACCCCCTCCGACACCAACACCCAGACTCGATCCTCACTTCACGGCAGACTCTTGGAGGGGGGTGGAATCGCCTGGACTACATCCTCACGTGGTTGGACCCTGGCTTTGTCCCAATCGCCTCGGCTATCCACAAAGACCATGGCATGTGGGGCGACCATGCAATCCCTCTCCTCGACATTGCGGGAGTTGATGTCGGTGTCGAGGCCCCCTGCCACGTTGTTGAAGTGGTGAAGTGGAGACGATTCCTTGAACTGGCGGAGGAGGCCTTGAGATCTGCCAAGGACCTGGCAGTCTTTGAGAAGGAGGTGGCTGAGGCGGTGCGGATCTCCTCCGACAAACGAAGGTCGCTTGCCTCCTGGACCTCTTGGTGCGAGAGCCTTGGGAAGCTTAGGCAATCTGGGGAGAGGAGCAATGCGGTGCGGCAGGCGATTGAGACGATTGCGATCGCGGCCACCAAACAGGTGGTCAGAACGGTTGGCGAACTTGGAGGCGCAGGCCGTGTCAAGGTCTCCTCTTTTGAGCGGCCGGCGCAAGGGGGAGCGTCTGGCGACTGGACCCGGGCTAAGTTGCGGACACAATCCCTGCTCAGACGTGTACGCGTTGGCATGAAGAACTCCTCCTCAGCCGACTCGGTGGGGGCAGGGGTGGAGAAGGACGGTTGTCTTAAAGATCTCGAGAAATTGCTTGCCAACGCCCTCTCCAGTGACCCCGGCTGCGAGGCAACACCTGCCTCTGAGGCAAGGGTCACCCTCCCCCGCCGAAGACCCTTCGAAGCTGCCATGGCGTGGCTTGGCAAGCTCCGGCCCCGATTGATGAAACTTGTCGCGTTGTCCTCTGCTTCTATCTCCCGCTGCTGGAGGGTGGCTCACGGGGCGCGGCGAGACGTGCGCAGACGTATGGTTGAAAAGAGAGACATTGCAGGACTATCGCAGGAGCTTGGGTTGAAACCTCGACTCACCCCTGGCATCATTCCCCACCAACTTCGGACGGTGGACTCGGTTGGAAGAACATGTGTGGTGAAGCCGAAGACTGCGACGGAAATGAAGGACGCAGCCGTACAGATGTATGAGGACATTTACGCGAAACATCCGAATCAACGCCTTCCCTCCTTCGTGGTCCCCTTCGTTGACGGCGCGGGCACGCGCAATGTTCGCATCGAGGAGGAGCGCATCGATCACCTTCTGGCTGAGGCACAGGCTGGGGAGCGCGAACTCCTCCGGCTGCTCCGCATTGGTGGCCCCACTGCTGGAGGTGCCCCTGTCCGATGGGGCGATGTGACCAGGCGACTCTCGGACACCGAATGGAACTCCTTGATCTCAGGTGGGCAGGGCACAGCCCCAGGGCTCACTGTGATGAAGCTCAGCTTCCTCCGCTTCTTCCCCCGTGAGGTCCAGGAATGCTTTAGAGAGCTGATCGACACGATGCTCGCGCTGCGTCTCATTCCCTTTATCCTAAAGAGAGTCCGGATTGTGTGTATCCCTAAGACCCCCAAACCTGGGCACAGACCCCTTTCCATGGTCGAGGAACTCTTCAAGGCGGTCGAGGGCACGCTCTTCGCCCGGCTGGAGGATGTGCGCGACGCTCTCCCCGCAGGAGCCATTCTTTCTGAGCACAATGTGGCGTACGACAGAGGAAGGGGCACCCAGCACGCCCATGCTATCGACGTCATGGTTCATGAAGATGCGTTGTTCACCGGCAATACCCTCCGAGTTCTGCAGGTGGACTGGTTCAAGTGGTTCGACAAACTACCACGGGAGACGGCTATTGCGTCTATGGTGGCCAAAGGGTTCCCGCCTGAGGCGGTTGAGCTCACTGCTGAGTGCTACTCTGGGATGCGCGCCTGTATATCTACTCAATGGGGGGACACTGACTTCTTTGAGCGCGACGGGTCTAATGGGCTCATGCAAGGTGGGGTGGGCTCTCCCAACGTCTCCAAGCACGCACAGGACCCAGCGATGCGGGCCCTCGGAAACCGGGCCCATGCCTACGTCACCGCCTATGGCACGAAGGTCGCCTTGGTGGCGTTCAGCGATGACGGAAGCAACTACGATGACGGCACACCGGCTGCTACTGCTGAGTTGGAGAGCATCACAGGCCTGGTGCTGCCAATGATGTGCATTGGGGTGGCGTGGACGAAGGCAATTGCCTACATCATCAACGGTGGCGCAGACCCGGCCCCGCTTCATTTATGGCACTATGACGCTGGCTCTGGATGTGGCGAAAGGGTGTCGGTCCCGGTCTCGTCCGCAAATGAGACCCGCGAATTTCTGGGCACCAAGACGTTGCCCAACCGGGAGCGCAGCGTCCAGGCGCCCCGGTTCAACTCCTTTGTGGCTTTCTTTGTGGCAAGATGCATCGGACAGAGGTTTGAGTGGGAACAAATGCGGGCCGTGGTTGGGCCCATCGTGGTCAACTCTGTGACCTTCAACCCGCTGGAAGCGCGCACCCCCCCGGAGGAGCTGCATGAGTGGGACCGGCGGTTCGGTGTCGCGGTTGCCTCGTCTCTTAAGATGCATCGGCACACCTCCCGGCAAGGCTTCTATGCGGCGCACGGCCTTGGGTTCCCGTGCTTCGTCTCTGAGATGCTGGCGGCCTACGCGCGTGAGTTGCTGGTTGGCCTTGGAGAACTGGACGAACTCGCTGGCACGCTCCTGCGGGAAGGCTGGCAGATGTCCCTGGACAATCCGGGCAAGCCCACTGTGGCCAGGTTTGTGGTGACCACCTTGGCTGGCTACGGCTTCATGGTGCGGGACAATCGGGAACGCCTCCTCTCCCGCGTCCTTGACATCATCCAGGTCAACAATGGGCACCGAGGGGCGTGCGCCTCGTCTGCTTTCTGCAAGCGGGCATTTGACACGGCAGCGCGCTACTCCGTCCTCGGAGAGGACGCGGCCAATGTTCGCAAGGGCCTCTCGAGGGTTGTCCCCTCAGAATGGCACCTGCCCTCCAAGTGGAAGCCGTTCCTCCCACACACGAAGGGCACCTTCTCCCCGGCGGCGGTGGTAAAGGCGACGACTGAGGCCCGACGACAGGCAGCCCTGGATTGGGAGGTTGAGGGTCGGGCGATGGGGCTCTCCGTTGGGGCGCCCGTGGGCCCTTCCCTTCCCGACTGGTCCCCACTGATGGAGGACTGGAAGGACGGTGATGCCAGCGACCCCCTGCTTGATGAGTTGGACTGCAAAGCGCACAGCTTGCGGCGCGATACGGTGGCCGCGGCCCTAAACCGCAGGTGTGGCACCCTCGGGGAGATCTGTGCAATGGGGGACGGCTCGTATGTGGCGGAGAGGCACCTTGCAGGAGCGGGAGTTGTGTTTGCGGCTCCGAAAGTGCTTGAAGAGAATAGGAGCGGCCGTGCGGGGGCCGACCTGAGCAGACCAGGGAGCGCGATCCTCGAACTGAAATGCGCCCTGCCGAGCTTCTATGGCACGGCGAAGGTCACCAACCACCAAGCAGAGGCCTGGGCCCAGCTTCTCATCCTTGCTTGTGCTCCCCCTGGAATTGGTGGCATCATCGCCTCTGACAACGTCGCCTCCCTCCGTGCAGTGGCCTTCGCGAGGCACGGCTCGGCCCGTGACCTTGCCCGCTCGCATGACCTCACGCTCCGGGACCGCATCGCGAAGAGAGCAGAAACGCATACGGAGGCTCGCTCCGGGGGGCTCCTGCCCGATGGCTTTGAAAAGGGTCCCACCAATGGGCAGCCGTGGCCATCTTGGAAGAACATCATCGAAGAGGACAAGCCTCACTTCTCCTGCAAGGACGCAGAGGCCTTCGCAGCGGACGTCGGGGGGCTCACCCCGCTCTGGGTCCGGGGACATCAAGATGAGAACGGGGAGAAGATGCTGCCCAATCGATTTCTTGCGTTGCTGAACCATCGTGCTGACTGCCTTGCGAATGGAGGTGTGCACCTTGCAGAGGAGGCCAACGCTGCTGAGACGGTCCGGGTGCGTTACCCGAGGGGCGGACCCAGATTCTTCATGGCACACATGGGGAGCATGGTCACCTCTGACCCGAGTGTATTCGTGCGAAAGCAAGGAGAGGTCAATGCGCTCGCCGCGTGGGGGAGGTGCAAGCAGCAGGGGGCAGCGGCCGCGGCGCTTGATGACCTGTGGATCGAGTCCCTTGACCCCTCACGCCTCCGCGGCCTCAAGGCGCCCGGTGGGGTTGCAATCAACGGCCTTCCTGACCCCGGCTCGGAGTTCTTCCGCATTTGCGCATGGAGGCAGTGGACGGCTGTGGGGGGCAGCTGGTCGGCACGGGTGCGCGACTCCTCGCAGCTCCGAGCGGCGATGCTCACTCTTCTACAAGCCAAAGGCGTGGGCTCCACACACGTGGGCGAAGGTGCGATGCCGGA
This sequence comes from Cymbomonas tetramitiformis, assembly GCA_001247695.2. Lineage (NCBI taxonomy): Eukaryota > Viridiplantae > Chlorophyta > Pyramimonadophyceae > Pyramimonadales > Pyramimonadaceae > Cymbomonas > Cymbomonas tetramitiformis. The sequence goes on from LGRX02030579.1 coordinate 4,645, forward strand.
AGTGGCGGGGGAAGGAGTGGACCACAGAGGCTCCTACCTGCCTGGTGGGGAGACTTCTCTTAATGAAGGAGCCCGTGCACTTGGAAGCTCCGGCAGCGACCCTCCTACGGTTGGTGCGGCGGTGGACGTTCTGCTGAGCAGCACCCCCTCATCGGTGCTTGGGGGCGAGGGCGAAGGGACAAGGATCAAGGCGGAGGTGCGAGCCTTTCTGAACGGCCTCTCCCATCTGCTCCTGGAGGACGAGGAGCTCGACAGCGAGGTCCGGCAGGGCGTGGACGGCTTCTTCGAGCAACTGCCGTCCATGAGCTGGGGACGGGGGGATTCGGCTGGAGAAGCGCGGGGTGCAGTTGAGGAAATGGCCAAGTGCCTCCCCCCTCTCGCTCGGGGGTGTCCCTCGCTTGGCACGGGCACGCAAGAGGCGGTGGACACATTCCTCGCGAACCTGTCACAGTCCCTCCTCGACAACGACGGTGGTGGGAAGGCAGCTAATGCTGCCAGTGCGAGTGGCCTTGACTCCGGTGCCCTGGGGACCCCTGGTGGCGAGAGCGGCGCAGCCCGCCGGGTTGGGGCTGGGGCCTCCTCCAGTGACGGGCCCCGTGGCTCCACGGGCGGTTCTGCCCCCCGCCCTCCTTCGCACCGTGAACGGATGGGGGCTGCGGAAGTGTGCCCGCTGTGCTGGAAGGGCCGGGGGACCTACCGGCACGCAATCTTGGTGTGCCCAGCGCTTCAGGGGATGAGGCGCTCGTCCCGGATCTTTGCTGAGAGGAAACTGGCTGGCGCCCTGCGGACGGGCGAGGCCAAAGCGTGGGCTGCCCGGGTGCCGGATGGGCAGGCTGCCCCGACTACGGCGTGGCCGCGCCCGAGGGGACACCCGCTTGGATGGACGGTCCCGGACGGGCCAGAGAGGGAGGAGTTCCCCATCCTTGCGTCTTGTGGTTGGCTTCTTCCCACCTCCTCAGAGCACCGGCTTGAGGAGCGGGATCGAAGGGGCGGCCAGGCCCAGCGCGAGTTGGCGCATGACCTCGCGTACCGGGGACTGATACCCAAGGCTGTTGTCTATGCAGTGGTTGACCCGCAAGGAGTGCTTGAGGACAAAGAGTGCAAGGCGGCGGGAGACAAACTTGCGGGCGAACTCATGGTGGGGCTTTTGCAGGCTGGGTGCGTCATGCGGCGGCGGTACGTCAACCTGTGCAACACGTTTGTGCGAGAGCAGCTGGAGAAAGATGGAGAGTGCTTGGTCGGGGGTGACGCGGAGTGGGAGGAGCGTGGGGGTGAAGCTGTAGAAGTGCCGTCCTCCGAAGTGGGGCGGGCTCAGCCGGAAACGGGACCAGAAGACTCGGGCGCGGATGGCGGTGAGTGCGAAGACGCAGAGGCGAACGCCGTAACGGCAATGGATGTTGTGGAGAGCCAGGGTGGAATGGCGACCGCGACTGAGACTGGACAACTGGGGGTGGAGGATGACGCCTTGCAGTCGCCACGGGAGGACATGTGTTTGCAACCTGCGGATGGCAACGGGGAGGAGACGGCCCCCTCTTCTGGCAGGAACGCTCGTGCTCAAAGGCGGGCGCCCCACCAAGCGGAGCGGGATGCTGAGCGGCGGCAGGGGGTGAAGCGGAGACTTGAGGGGTGCCCGGCACTGCTCGCAAATTATGTCCAGTGCCCGCCCTCGTTGGAAACCGCTTGTCTCCGGCTGGGCACCACCGACACCCGCGGAAGGAGTACCCGGGCGGCGACGGAACATACTCGCGTCGCGCTCCGCGACCTTGGGGTCTCCTACGTCAGTGCGGATGGCACGGCGGTGAGGCCCCTGCGGACGACGGTGGTGGATCACGAGCAGTGTGTGTGCGCGATGATGGCGCGGACCCTGGCGGAGGGGTGCAATACCATGTGCGGGGCCTGCGGGAGGTTTTGTGAAAGTGCCACGATGCGGCGGGATGTGTGTGCCCTGTGCAAGGCCGCCCTCGCGGGAAACGAGGTGGGGGTGGCGGGCCCGCGGCCAGGGCAGACCTCTGAGTACGTCGGCGTCTCTCATTGGAGTCGGGACGCGCCGGGGGTGTTCAGAGCAGTGTTCGCTAAGAAGCTCCTTGGCATGTTCTCAGGTGCGTGCGCGGAGGTTGAGGCGGCGAGGGCGTATGACCGCAAAGCCCGGGAGGATGCGGCGGCGAGGGGGGTTCCTCCATACACCAACTTTGAGTCGGAGGACAGCGAGGCTATGGGAAGCGCGAGGGTGGAGGCCGCGCGCCAGCGTGAGGAGACGCGGACGCTCGCGGCTCGGCAGCAGCGACCCCACAAGTGGTCATTCTTCCGCGGGGTGGGCTGGGAGCAACAAGGGGGTAAATACCTTCTGAATTTCCGGCGGAGTGGCAAGCGTGTGAGACCCCCGGGGCGCTTCCTGGAGGAGCGAGATGCTGCGCTGGCCTTCGACCAGCTCGCGAGGCAGGAGAACGAAGTGCTTGGGGAGGGGGAGACCAAGTGGACCACTAACTTTGTCGACAGGGAAGGCACTGTGCGAGCGCCTCCGCGGTGCACTCAAGGCTCGCGGTACTACGGGGTGGTCCAACAGTCGAGGTCCACTCTATGGAAGGTGGAGGTCAAGGGCCCAGACGGTAGGATGCTGGCGGCCGGGCGTCCGTTTGCCTCGGAGGTGGGTGCTGCGCGCTGTGCCGACAAGGTGGCTCGTGGGGCCTTTGGAGAAGGGGTCACGCACATCAACTTCCCGGGGGACGGTAAGAGACCGTGGTGGGAATGCCCTGAAGAGTTGTACGTGGTCTTCGTGCCCCCAGGTGTGGCGAGCCCGGAGATTGGCAGGGCGGTGGCCGACCTCCAAACTCGCATTCTCCTCGGGGGCGCCACCCCGGAAGCCCCCTGCAACCCTGCGACGGCAGGCGTGGCGGGGAACCGCGACGGCGAGCTACACGACTGTGCGGACGGCGCTGAAGCGGCCAGAGGGGTGCGGTGCTCCGGGTGCGGGTGTGGAGTGCATCGCGATGCGGTTGATGGCGGTTGCTCGGGGCTGCTGGAGACGCACGTGCAGCCCTCGAGCGACGGGAGGGCATGGCTATGCCCGACCTGCTTTCAGAGGCATGCACGGAGTGTCAACTCATGGCGCTCCAAGGAGCTCGCGGGCGGGTCGCGGGGGGGGGAAGCCACGGCCCCAATCCTTCGGCCGTATCCTGGGACCGGACTGCTATCTGATGCGAGTGAGTATGAAACGTGGTGTGCCCCGGCTACCCCTGCGGAGCTGGAGAGGATCAAAGCCCTTGGGCTGGATGGGGGCGACCCGAACGATGACCTGGAACCGGACGGGGCGGGCGTTGGGCGCACCTCCCCCCTCTACAGATGCCTTGTGTGCCACATCTTGGACTTGCCGGTGAAAGGCGCCCCGCCGGACATGATCGCTGTGCAAGGCTTCCTGAATGCTAACGGGATGACGGCGTACACTGAACTCTTGGAGGCGGCTGCGGTGCGCAACGACATCCCCGTGGTGCACATCTACCCATCGTTCGGCATGGGCTGCGTGGAGGCTGCGGCGCTTGTGGGCCACGGGGCACGCACGTGGCAGGTGGAGCCCGACCACGGCCCCTCCGAGGACAGACGCACGCTGGACCGGGCCGTGTGCGAGCGGCTGGTTAGGGCGGAGCTGGTGCTCATCCCCTTGCTGAAGGATGCGCACTTCACCCTTGTGATCATGGACGCTGGGGGCGTGTGGGTACTGGACTCCTGCCCAGCCCCGGACCGGGCACCGCGGCGGCGCATGGCGGACTTTGTGGCGGGGGCGGTGTGCTTCGCGGTAAGCAAGAGCCTGGAGGAGGTCGAGATTGAGGACGTGCAAGTCCCGGCGCTGAGCAAGGAGTGGTGGCGGAGACACAGGGCTGAGGCGGACGCACATTCGGGCGGAGCGCCGACGGCGGGTGACTGGACGGGGAATGTAGCGATCCAGACGCGCGCCAATGCGGCCGGGCGCCTGCACGACTGCGGCGTGATGGTCTTGGGGCATATGGAGAGGCTTGGGATCTGGCGGGGGCGGGTGGCCGAGGTCACGAACGGGAGGTGCCCGGGCTTTCGGCAGCGGATCGCTTTGCGCATCATCGACAGGGACCACCCGCTGCTTCGGCGGGAAGAGGCCACGAACACTCGTGCGGGAGATGCATTGGGCCCCACCAACGGGTCTGCAAGGGCATCCCTGGGTGCGCTGCCTGCTTGCGAGCCCACCCGTCTGCCCGCTGCGGGGCAAGACGGCGTCAGCTCTCCGAGGCGCTCGGGATGCAGCCCCACTCCCGCGCTGGTGGAGGTGGGCAGAACGCCTGTGGGTCAGCAGTATGAGCATGCGGCGGCGGGGGATGAAAACGAGGCGGGCATGGATACAGCTCGTGCGACGCAGGGTGTGGGAGGTGCGGTGCGGCGTGGCAAGGCGCGGCCCCCGCGCAGTAGACCTGAGCCACCGGATCGCCCGATGCTTGGCCTTGACTGGTTCAAAGGGACGGGGCAGCGCGAGAAGTCACTACGCTATATGGCGTGGCGAGGGTGGCACTGTGCGCTGGAGCTGACGGGCACGAGTTGGATGAACTTCATGGGCACACCAGTGGCGACGTTTGCAGAGGCAGCCTCCATCATCTCTAACGTGTATGGTAGCGAGGGCTCGCGCGAGGCGTGCAGCTTCTTCGAGGTTATCTCCGGTGACTCGTGCGCCTACTGGGACATCGACCGAAAGGTGGAGCTCCCGGAGCCGGTCTCATTGGAAGCGCTCGACGCGCACCACCGGGAGACCCTTGCCCTTTCCGTTGCTGGCATCAAAGCGTTCCTTGAGCGTGAGTATGTTGGCCAGGAGGACATTCCAGACGAAGCCTTCCTGGTCCTGGGGGCGTGCACCAAGGAGAAGTCGTCGTTCCACGTGCTGCTGCGCAAGCGGCTCGGGGGACCCATTGAGCGCGGGGAGTTCCGGCGCAGGCTGCTGAGACAAAAGGCGGCGGCAGAGCCGACAACGACGGTGACTGGCATTGCAGACCTCCTCCGGTGGGTCGATGAGGCACCGTACGGCAAGACTCAGTGCCTCAGAACGGTGCTCAGCTGCAAGACTGGCAAACGGAACTGGCTTCTGCCGGTCGAAGGCTGGGGTGCTACAGCAGACCTTGAGGACTTCTTTGTGACGAACGTCCCCGCGGACGCTGAGACACTGCGCCCAGCCGGTGACGAGGTGTGCGGCGCGATTCTTTTGGAGCGGGCTCCGGGAGCGGCGGGTGCGGGGAGCGCGGTGGAGAATGCACTGCCTACATTGACGCCGGGGGCAGCTGCGGCGGCTGAAGGATTAGCGAGGGGGGCGGTGTCGAGACTGCGAGGCCATGAAGGGGCGCGCACTTGGGGCGCCCCCAAGTCCTTGGCGGATGGCGGAGTCTCGGTGTACTTTGTAAACGGACCTAATGGGCGGGCGTGTGCCGCCCGGAAAGGGGAGACGCACCGCAGCAACAACTTCTTCGTGCGCGTCAGCGAAGCGGGCGAGGTGTGGTACCACTGCCTTGCGGGGACCTGCTCGGGGGGTCGGAGGCTCCAACCGCCACGGGCGGTCGATGAGGGCGCGGAGCTGGCGGGCGCGCCGGCGGTGGCGCAGCAGGAGAGAGCGGGCAAGTTGTGGCAGATCAATGCGGACGGGAGCGAGCCGGACGTGGCCGAGACGGGGAACCATGGTGAACGGCGTGCGGCGAGCGGAGGCACAGCCAGGCAGGCCATGACGATGTCTGCAGCTGACGACAGCCCTCCGCCTGGGCGGCCAGCCGCCGGGCGTGTGGATGTGACGGCCCTAGAGCAACAGCGGACGACGAGGAGGAGCGCCGACCTTGCCGAGAACCGTCCGATACCTCCACCCGCGCTGGTGGACCTGGCTGCCAAGGAGGCACCAGAACGGATGCCGGGCACCGAGGGACCCGCGACCGCGACCACCTCCCCCTCCCCACCCTCACGCTTCCCTCCGCCCCGCCCCAGTGGCCCCCTGGACACCGGCCCCAGTCATACTGCCCTCGTCAGCCGACCCATCTCCGCCCGCCCCCCACCAGCTGGGAAGCGCCTCCGAGTGGAGGACGTACAGGGCGCGGCGAGCGCCGCTGGCAGGCCCCCAACGCCGCCCGCTCACCCGGGAACGCCATCATCCCCTCCCACGCTGGCCGAGGAGAACCCCTACGCCGCGGTCCTCGACGACATACTCGATGCGATGATGCGCGATGACTGGAGAGCACCAGCAAGACGGAGACGCCGATTCTCCCCCTCGCCTTCCCCCGCATGTGGCCCCACTCTCCTCCACCCGGACGCCTCCGCCTCCGCCTCCGCCTCCGCCTCCGTCTCCGCCTCCGCCTCCGCCTCCGCCTCCGCCCCCGCCCCCGGGCCTGCCCCTGCCCCTCTGCCTCCGCCCCCGCCTCCGCCTCCGCCTCCGCCTCCGCCTCCGCCTCCGCCTGTCTCCGCCTCCACTTCTCGCCTCCGCCTCCGCCTCCGCCCCCGCCCCCGCCTCCGTCTCCGCCTCCTCCGCCCCCGCCCCCGCCTCCGCCCCCTGCTCTTCCGCTCTCCGCCTCCGCCTCCGCCTCCGCCTCCGCCTCCGCCTCCGCCTCCGCTCGCCTCCGCCTCCGCCTCCGCCTCCGCCTCCGCCTCCGCCCCCCGCCTTCTCGCCTCCGCCCCCGCCCCCGCCCCCTCCCCGCCTCCGCCCCTTCGCCCCCGCCTCGCCTCCGCCTCCGCTCGCCTCTCGCCTCCGCCTCCGCCTCCGTCTCCGCCCCCCGCTCTCCGCCTTCCGCCTCCGCCTGTTTCCGCCCTCCGCCTCCGCCTCCGCCTCCGCCTCCCCGCCTCCGCCTCCCCCCGCCTTCGCCTCCGCCCCCGCCCCGTCCCCGCCTCCGTCCCTTCTCTGCCCCCGCCCTGCCTCCGCCTCCTCTGCCTCCCTTCAGCCTCTCCTTCGCCCTGCCCTCCCCCACACCCACCTCTGCGAGCCATTCCGCTTCCGCCCCGGGCCCACCGGTGCCATTCCACCCTCGCTCTCTCCCGGCCCACCGCTCCGCTCCGCTCCTCCGCCCCGCTTGGCCGCCGCCCCAACCGGCCCCCGCTGCCTCCCCTCGGCCCCTCCTCGGCCGCCGCCCCCTCCCCCATCTCAAGGCCGGCCGCCCCCTCTCCCCGCCGCGACCACCTCCGCCTCCGCCTGCGCATCCGCCTCCACCTCCTGCCTCCGCCTCCGCCTCAAGGCATCCGCTTCTCTCTTCCGCCCCCGCCCCGGCCCTCCGCCCCTCCCCCCCGCCCACCCTCCGCCTCCACCTCTGCCGCCCCCCGACAGCCGCTCCCCCGAAGAAGAAGAAGAAGAAGAGGAAGTGTGGGGCTCGCGCCGGACACGACAAGCGGCACAGGGCCTCGTGAACAGCTGGTGCTCTCGTGTCGGCTAGTGTCCCCCCGGGAGGAGGAAAGTGGCTGTCTCTCGGGATAACCGGTCCTCTGCTTGACCGCGGTAGGAGTCGCGCCGAGGCACTTCAGGCAGTGGTCTGCACGCAGTAGATCCCTCTCGAGACCCTTGCCCTGAACGGCTAGCGCCTGACCCCAGGCGGCGCATCCTCACTCTTCATTCAGACATCCGGGTCGTAACATCTACTTAATCAGAAGCCTATCCGATTCCGAATTTCCATTTGTTGTGCACGCCCTGCAATGAATGCCTGCAGTGAATGCCAGGGAGGGGGGAAATGGGGGGCTCGCAGTGTGCGCCGCAGGGGGGTGGTTGGGGAGGTTTGCCCTTTCCTTGGGGATGCAGGTTTTGGTTCCTTGGCGGCACACACTTTCTGGCCCTCAGGGCGCTATGCGTTCCATAAGGAGGGGGGCCGCAGGGCGTGGGAAGGGGCGCAACCTGGACTGGGGAGACACGAGATTGCAATGCGCCGCAGGTGTTCATGGGTGGGACCCGAGATTGCAATGCGCTGCAGGTGTTCTTGGGTGACGCGTGCAAGGGTCTCTGGGCAAGGGGCGGGTGCATGGCAAGGCTCCTCCGAGCTCCTTGGTTGATGCTTGGGGGTAACACCACTCGCACCGTTCAACTAAAGAGGGAGGGGGCGCCACTGTGCGAGGCAACGCGCTCATCGAGGCTCAATCATCTGGGGAGGTCATCCACTCATATCATCTGGGGAGGTCATCCACTCATGTCATCGAGGTCATCCACTCATGTCATCGAGTTCTCAATCATCTGGGAGGTCATCAACTCATGTAGGCCAACTCTTTTATCCTGCCTTTTTGGGGGGGCGCAGATTGCTACGACGTTGCCAGGTGGCGGGTGCCTCGAGGTTCGCCTGCACACTCGTGTTCTCGGTTCCGACATTCTCGGGGGGAATGCGAGTTTGTGGGGCGCCTTCCGCAGGGGAACGTCATGGCTGTTTCGGAGAATGTCTGCACTGGGTTCAGGCTCCGGCCATGGGTACACCACCCGGCCCCCCACGGTTCGTGTGCGGTCTGTCTCTCCTGGATAGGAGGGCAGTGGGAATACTGTCCCTGTCTCTTGCGACCACTAAAGGGGCAACCCTCATGGCGCTGGCCCAGAGGTTGCTGCTTGGGGGTAACACCCCTTGCACCGTTCAACCGGCCATAGCTTCTAGGGCGGGGTGGCACCCGTCCATACCCACCACCAAGGGAACTTCGTCTTGGCCCGAAATTCGGGCGGGGCGGCCCGTGGGCGTGGAGCTTAAGAGGTTCCAATGCATACGTTTCGTCAAAAGCTGACATTGACATTGACATTGACATTGCAGGGTGCTGGCGTGGACCTGAGCCATGCCGACAATGACGGCCGCACGCCTGTGCACTCGGCTGCAGAAGGGGGACACGTGGAGGTGCTGAGGGTGCTGCAGGATGCCGGCGCGGACCTCAGCCATGCCGACAATGCCGGCCGCATGCCTAATGCCGGTCGCCGCCAGCAATGGTGCCACACGTACCTTGAGTATATCGTGGTAGGCCGTACTTGGCTACGAGCGCACGTGGACGGGGTGGCGTGGCAGCCATCCGCACTCCTGAACGAGGAACTCCGCTGAGGAGCGGCCTTGGGAGCAAGTCCATATAAGTGTCTCGCCGGAGCGACGGTCAAAGCTACTCTAATGCTAATGCTAATAATAACGGCCGCACGCCTGCGCAGGAGGCTGCGATAAGGGGACACGTGGAGGCGCTGAGGATGCTGCAGGATGCCGGCGCGGACCTCAGCCATGCTGACAATGACAATGATGGCCAGACGTCTGCGCACTTCGCTGCGCGTGGGGGATACGTGGAGGCGCTGAGGGTGCTGCAGGATGCCGGGGTGGACCTTGGCCATGCTGACAATAGGGGCCGCACGCCTGCGTACTTGGCTGCGGATGGGGGATACGTTGAGGCGCTGAGGGTGCTCCCGGGGGCTTGGTTTCCGGCGGCGGAGTTTGGAGTGGTTGAGGTGGTGAGGGAGCTGTTAGAGAAGGGTGCTGAGGTGGACGTGGAGGACAGGGAGGGCCGCACGGCGCTGACGGTGTCGCTGGCATTCGGGCAGAAGGCTGCGGCTCGGGCGCTGCTGGAGGCGGGGGCTGGAGTGAACGCGGGCACAGGGCGGCGGCCGCTCCACGCGGGCCACGCGGGCACAGCGCGGCGGCCGCTCCACGCTAATGACGGCCGCACTTGGGGGCATTGGGGGCGTTTCCTGCCTCTGGTATTTGACCTCCGGGTCGGTATCAGCAGGGCAGGAGAGCGGTGCGGAGTTCGTCATTGGACTCTGCGTCGGGAAGGGCACTCCGCCTCCAAGCGGTCCCTCCTGGTACGCGTGCGCAGCCGGACTGAAGGCTGCTGCACGGCTAAATGGAGTGCCACCCCCGTCCCGCCCCTTGGGCGGCCGGGTTGTCCTTGTGCCTGTTCTGTACTTGTTTGCTTTTTGTGCTTCGTCGCCCTGTGTCCGTTTCTCTTCCCCCTTTTGTCTTGAATTTGTGCACTCGTGCTTTTCGTTTGGCAGCTAGGCCCTCCGTTCAGTGTTGCACCAACCTTGTGCAGCCTCCTGCCTGCCGGCTCTCTCCCCCTCTTCCCCTCTTGGCTGCTGTCTCTCTGCCCCCTCTCCTGGTCTGTGGCATGTTGCTCTCTGCTCCCCCTTGCCTCTTGCCTCGGCAGCCCCCTGCTTGCCTCCTCCTCCTTCCCTCTCGCCTTTGCTCGAGCCATGGCAGCCTCCTGCTTGCCGGCTCTCCTCCCCCCGCCCATCTTCTTCCCTTGAGCCACGGCTGCCTCCCGCTCGCTTCTGCTTGCTGCCCCTTTGTTCCTTGGCCTTGCCCCGGTCCAGCTCTGTTCTGAGATGCTCTTCGTGCTTCGTCGCCCTGCTTTGCTTGCTTCTGCTGGCCTCTGCTGGTTGCTCCCCCTCTGTTCCTCGGCTTGGCCGCCTCATGTGCGTCGGCCTGCCTCCCGTCTCGCCTCGTCCCTCTCTCCCCCATGCGTTTGCCATGTCCTGGCGGCCATCGACCCCCGGGGCTTGCACAACACGGAGGGGGAGGGTTGGGATGGTCTGCCCGCGGGCGTCCGGGCTCGGGGGAATCGGCTTGCGACCTCCGTCTCGATGGTCATCCTGCAGATCTCGGCTGTGATGCGCAAGAGGTACGCGGCCGGGTGCAACGACTTCGTCCGTCGCTTCCTCGAGCCTGGGCTTGGGGCCGAAGCCGGGGGCAACAGAGACTCGATTTTTGAGGAGGACGACGACGACAGCACTTATGCCCCGGCGTCGAGCGGGGAGGACGACTCCGGGGGCGAGCCCCCCCCACACCCGCCCCCTGGCGCCACACGCGCCCCGGTGGCGGGGTGCGCACCTCGTAGTGCCCCCTCGGAAACTGGCACTCCCCTCATCTCCCGGCCTCGCAAGCGGAAACATGCCGCGGGGGGCTCTCGCTTGGATGCGGTGTGCGCGGCGGCAAGGCGCGTGGAGCTGGCGGACACACTTTCCAAGAGCATGGAGACCCTCTCGACTCTGGTCCGCCGCCCCCTGGGAATCCCGGAGGCCTGCCGGGTACTCGGGAGGGCGGCCCTTGGCGGGGCGGTGCCGCCGCGGAGCGCCGCCAGGCATGCCCTCCGGACCAATGGCATCTCCTTCTTGGACGAGGCTGGGGAAGCTACGTACCCCATCCCCCTTGGCTCTCTGCGGCTCCCTGCCTCACGGTGCGTGTGTGAGACTCCGGCTCCGGAGGCGGAGTGCGGCACGCTCTGTGCCACTTGCGGGCGCCTCATTGCCTCCCACGCCCCTCCCCTGAGTGAATGCGCCCTGTGCTCTAAGCCATTGGGGGAGAACGAGGTTGGCGCTACGGCGGGCCCTTGTGGCGAGCCTCTCCCCCCCGCTCCCCCGTTCGTCCCTCTCCCTCCCTCCCACTTCCGCGGTGTGCACCTCATGCGTGGGGGGCGGTACTACCGGGCCCAGCTTGGGAAACGGTTCCTGGGCCGCTTCCATGGGCCACAAGGGGCGATCGAAGCCGCCAGGGCCTACGACACAGAGGCGCGCCGCCTCAACACTGGAACAGGCGCGGCGTGGCTGACGAACTTCGTGGCGGAGGGCAGCTTGGTAGAAGGGGAGGCGACGGCGAGCAGGGCGCGGGAACGGGCAGAGCTGGAGGACAAGGGGCGCCGCATCGACAGTCCGCACACGTGGTCGCGCTTCTTCGGTGTGGCGTGGGTCCCGACCATAGGGAAGTTCTCCGCCACCACCTTCATTCCACGCCGCCAAGTCGGTCTCTTTGTCACGGAGGAGGACGCTGCCGTTGCTTATGACGAGGCGATGCTCGCCATTCCCGGGGTGGAGCGTGGAGTGAGCCCGCTCAACTTTGCCCCTGGCACCCGCGACAGGTGCCCCCCTCCTGCTGGCAGAACAGGGAAAAGCATCCTGAGCTCTCGGTACACGGGGGTGGACCGCTCAGCGGCTTCGGGGGGATGGCGGGCCTACCTTGGCTCCAAGACGACCTCGAGGACTTTCTCCAAGACACTCGGCAGGCCCACCACCTTCAGATGCGAGGCGGACGCCGCCCGTGAGGTGGACAGGATGGCGGTGGCTGAGCACGGCCCGGGCATCTCCCTGCTCAACTTCCCCACGCGTGACAAGTCCCGGCCGTGGTGGGAGTGCGACCCCGCTAGCTACCGCCTCCTGGTACCCCCCGGCGTGCCCGCCCCAAGGCTGGATGTGCGGGTTCAGTTCGACCCGGAGACGCGGACGGTGATCCACGCCCGGGCGGACATCCCCCCGGCGCCCCAAAATGGATTGGTACCGCCCAACGGCCCCGAGCAGGAAGCGCCCTCCTCTCCGCGCGCTCCCGGAGCCCGGTGCGCGGGCTGTGGGAAGGGCGCCCACGCCCGCCCGGAGCCTAACCAGGGGTGCGGCGGGCTCATGGTGGGCCACCTCTTTCCCTCGGAGGTCCGGGACGTCTGGTTGTGCCTGTGGTGCCTCCGGAGGCATGCGGCGGCAGCCCTTGCCCGACCAGCCGCGGGCGGGACACGTGTGAGCACGGCCCCTGCTGCTCCAAATCCCCTGTGGCCCTCAATGTCACCCTCCCCCCCCTCGCTCGAGACCGGCGCGCGGCCGGCCCCCGCACAGGCTGTAGTGGGCGGGGCCGGGGGCAAGGCTGCCCTCTGCCCTGAGGTGGCCCCCTCGGTGGGCTTGGGGCGCGGGGCCCCTGGCGCCCCCGCTGCACTTGGAGGTGCCCCCTCGTTGGCGGAGGCTGCCGTGGCCGGGGCCTCCACGCTGTGGTGCAGGGCCCTGCTGCCCGGGGAGGCCGCCGAGATTGACGCTCTTGACGCGCTTGGTGGGCTTCCTGACGACGTCCTCCCTCAGCTTGGGGAGAATCCTCCGCTCAAGCGCGCTGCCCTTTGCCGCCTGCTAGACATCACGCACCCGTCGCTACGAGAGGGGGGGATAGAGCTGCAAGGCTATGTGGACGACGATCTTGTCAATGCGTACGTTGGGCTCCTTGACAGCACGGCCGTAACGCTGGGCTCCCGGACGGTCTTCCTCCCTCCGGCCTTCGGCATGATGTGTGCCGCCTCAGCGCGGGATGTGGGCGTGCTCACCCCCACCTTTGCCTCGGACCCGGATGGCCGCAACGCCCCGGGCGCTCGCCGTGTGACTCGTGGAACGGCGTGCCGGCTCCTTACGGCGCACACCGTGATGATCCCGGTGGTGGTGGACCTCCACTTCTTCCTGGTCCTCCTTAACGCGCGGGGGATTTGGCTTCTGGACACGCTCCCGGGCGACGCGGGCTGTGGGTTGCGCCGCAGGCACCTCGCCGACTTCATCGCGGGCACCGCGTGCAGAGCCGTTGCGGACAGAGTTGGCGACACGGAGGCGGCGCTGGCGGCCATCCCGTGCCTGCGCCGGTCGACATGGACGTGTAGGGGGGACTTGGGAGCGCCCCCCCCCCGCCCTTGGCGCGCGCCGTGCGGGTGTGCGCGCAGACCAGGCTGAATGCGGGGGGGGCGCCTCATGACTGCGGCCCTCTGACGATGGCGTACATGGAGGTGCTTGGGCTGTGGCCACGGGGGACGCCCCTCCCGGTCAGTGAGGTCATGGCGGCCTTCCGCGAGCGCGTCGCCCATCGCCTCCTCACGAGAACTCACCCGCTCCTAGCCGGGGGCTCTGCCCTGGCCGTCTCTGCAGGGGCCTCCCTATGCCCTGACGTGGAGGCCCCCCCTCCTCTGGCCGGCTCCTCTCTACCACCTCTCTCCCCCGCCCCCCTGCCCACCCGCCGGCCCCTCTCCCAAGACCCCCCCTCCCCACCTGCGCTTCTCCCCCTTGACCCCTCTGAGGCTCCTCCCCCCCTCCTCCCTCTCCCGGGCCCAGCTCTGCCTCGCCGTGCCCACAAGGGTGCCCGTAAGTCCTCCGCCCTCTTGCTCCCGCCGCGCGTGCCCCCCGAGCGGCGCATGCCCCCCCCTCCCACCTTCCCCTTCCTCGGCCTGAGGTGGTACTACGGCGCTGGCCAGCGCGCCATGACGATCGAGTATAAGCGCTCGAGGGGGCTTCAGTGCGCCCTCCAAATTTCGGGCGTTGAGGGCTCCGGGTTCGTGGGCACCGCGATCCCCACCTTTGAGGAGGCCGCTGAGCACATTGCGGCAACCTATTGCTGTCGGTCCACCCGAGCGGCGTGCACCTTCCTAGAGCTCATCGACGACGAGGACTGCCACGCATACTGGGACGTGGACAGACCGCACTCGCCGCCGCTGCCTGGTGTTGAGGCTGAGAGGATACATGCGGCCACTCTCTCGGCTTCCCTCGCGGGAATTCGCGTCTTCCTCGGGGAGCGGTACGGTGTGCGCGCCGTCCCTGACGAGGCCTTTCTCATCGCTGAGTCTTGCACCCTCTCCAAGTCCTCCTTCCACGTGATCCTCAAGCGCCGTATGGGGGGGTCGGCGGGCAGACGGGTGTTTGCGGCCCAGCTGGCTCTTCAAGCGGCGGCCACCCCGGGGCCCATGGCGTGGGTTGACCTCGCGCCGTACGGCAGCTCGCAGGCGCGGCGGGCGTTGTGGTGCTGCAAGGACGGGGCCGCCAACTGGAAGCGCCCGCTGCAGGGCTGGGGCCCGTTGCGGGCGCGCTCGGAGTTCTTTGTCACCAACGTGGACCCCTTTGCCCCTCTGCTCGTCCCGGTCGCTCATGGTGGCCCCATGCGCCCCCCAATCATGCCCTCCTCTTGCACCCCCGCCATCGCCGGTGCTGCCCTCACGTGGGAGGAGGCCACAAGCGTGGCCGCGGCTGCCTCGGCCCCGTCGCCCGAACAGGCGGCTGATGCGGTGAGGGTGGCGCGTGAGGCAGTGCGGGCGCTCGAGGCGGCGGGGGTGTGCCGCCCCCCGGGGCATCGGGGCGCGACGTGCACGGAGGCGCAGGTGGCTCCTCGGGGGGGCGGTGGGTTGCTCTCGGTGTACTTCACCAACGGGCCTGACGGCCGCGGGTGCTTCGCCAATCCCGATGAGGTGCACCGCCGCAACAACTTCTCCATCGGTGTCATGCCCTGTGGAGGTGTGACATACTTCTGTTTGAGCCCGGGATGTGGCTCGCGGGCCCTCCCCGCGGTGCCGCGCCCTCCCTCGGGACCCGCTCCGGCGCCGCCTCCCCTTCCGACTTCCGCCTCCATCCCCCTCACTCCTCCACCCTCCGCCCCCACCTCTCCACCCCTGCCACCCTCTACCGTAGACCTTCCACCTTCGCAGCCCTCCGCCTCCACCATGGGACCTCCATCTCCCTCCGCCCTGGTCCCCTTGCCCCCGTCGTCCCCTGTCCCCTCCGCTCTGCCGCCTTCACCTCCTTCCGCCTCCGCCTCCGCCCCCGCCCCGCTACCCCCACCACCCCCAGCCTCCGGCCCCGCTTTGCCCTCTCTGCCGCCTCCACTTTCTCCACCTTCCCGCCCACCCTCCACCCCTTCCATCCCTCCTGCCCGCTCTCATCTTGCGACTCCCCCACCCTTTGCCGCTCTTGGCTTGCTGCCTCCACCACCGCCGTGTTCCATGGCGACCCCCTCTGCCCTTGCTTTGCTGGCTCCCCCGGCCTCCACCACCGTGTTGCCGCACCTCATGCCCCCCGCCACCACTCTGATGGGCCTGCCACTCCTAGCCCCCTCTCCGTTGCCCTTGCCGCCATCCGACTCCGGAAAGCTCCCCGCCAACCTCCGCCCCCGACCACGGGCTTCTCCCACTCTCACCTCCCCTCGCCCCCTCCGCCCCTCCCCCTCGACGGGCCCCGGATCCCGCCCTCCGCCGCGTCCCGCTCAGCCTCCCCTCCTCCCACGGCCCCTCCGCCCTCCACCTCCGCGCAGCCCCCCCCCCATCCCCACCTGGTGCCCCCACCTCTCTCGGGGCCCGCCTTGCCCCCTCTGTCGCTCCCCTCCCCTCAGCCACCGCTTTCTCCGCCCTCCGCCTCCACCCTCCACGCTCCGCCTCCCTCCGGCCCCCGTCATACTGCCCTCGTCAGCCGACCCATCTCCGCCCGCCCCCCACCAGCTGCGAAGCGCCTCCGAGTGGAGGGCGTACAGGGCGCGGCGAGCGCCACTGGCATGCCCCAAACGCCGCCCGCTCACCCGGGAATGCCATCATCCCCTCCCACGCCGGCCGAGGAGAACCCCTACGCCGCGGTCCTCGATGACATATTCGATGCGATGATGCGCGATGACTGGAAAGCGCCAGCAAACGGAGACGCCGACTCTCCCCCTCGCCTTCCCCCGCATGTGGCCCCACTCTCCTCCACCCGGACGCCT
>LGRX02030580.1:0-22265 GCA_001247695.2 Cymbomonas tetramitiformis
GGGGACAGGTGGAGGCGCTGAGGATGCTGCAGGGTGCCGGCGTGGACCTCAGCCATGCCGACATTTTCGGCAGGACGCCTGCGCACTGGGCTGCGGAGAGGGGACAGGTGGAGGCGCTGAGGATGCTTCCCGGGGCATGGTTTGTGGCGGCGGAAGAGGGCATGGAGGAGATGGTCAGGGAGCTTGTGGGCAAGGGCGCGGAGGTGGACGCGGAGGACGGGGAGGGCCGCACGGCACTGACGGTGGCGCTGGTATTCGGGCAGGAGGCTGCGGCTCGGGCGCTGCTGGAGGCGGGGGCTGGAGTGAACGCGGGCACAGGGCGGCGGCCGCTCCACGCGGCGGCGGAGAGGGGCATGGTGGAGATGTTGATCGAGCTTGCAGGCAAGGGCGCTGAGGTGGACGCGGAGGACAAGGAGGGCCGCACGGCGCTGACGGTGGCGCTGGCATTCGGGCAGGAGACTGCGGCTCGGGCGCTGCTGGAGGCGGGGGCTGGAGTGTACGCGGGCACGGGGCAGCGGCCGCTCCACGGTGCCGCAGAAGGGGGCATGGTGGAAATTCTGAGGGAGCTTGTGGACAAGGGCGCGGACGTGGAGGCGGAAGACGGGAAAGGCCGCACGGCGCTGATGCTGGCGCTGGTTTTCGGGCAGGAGGCTGCAGCTCGGGCGCTGCTGGAGGCGGGGGCTGGAGTGAAGGCGGGCACGGGGCGGCGGCCGCTCCACGCGGCGGCGAAGAAGGGCATGGTGGAGATGGTGAGGGAGCCGGGGGCGTTTTCTGCCTCTGGTATTTGACCTCCGGGTCGGTATCAGCAGGGCAGGAGAGCGGTGCGGAGTTCGTCATTGGACTCTGCGTCGGGAAGGGCACTCCGCCTCCAAGCGGTCCCTCCTGGTACGCGTGCGCAGCCGGACTGAAGGCTGCTGCACGGCTAAATGGAGTGCCACCCCCGTCCCGCCCCTTGGGCGGCCGGGTTGTCCTTGTGCCTGTTCTGTACTTGTTTGCTTTTTGTGCTTCGTCGCCCTGTGTCCGTTTCTCATCCCTCTTTTGTCTTTTGAATTTGTGCACTCGTGCATTTCTTTTGGCAGCTAGGCCCTCCGTTCAGTGTTGCACCAACCTTTTGCAGCCTCCTGCCTTCCAGCTCTCTCCCCCTCTTTCCCTTTTGGATGCTGTCTGTCTGCCCCCTCTCCTGGTCTGTGGCATGTTGCTCTCTGCTGCCCCTTGCCTTTGCCTCGGCAGCCCCCTGCTTGCCTCCTCCTCCTTCCCGCTCGCCTTTGCTCGAGCCATGGCAGCCTCCTGCTTGCCGGCTCTCCTCCCCCCGCCCAACTTCTTCTCTTGTGCCATGGCTGCCTCCTGCTCGCTCCTGCTTGTTGCCCCCTTCTGTTCCTCGGCCTGGCCCCGGTCCTGCTGTGTTCAATGTTGCTCTTTGTGCTTCGCCGCCCTGCTCTGCTTGCTTCTGCTGGCCTCTGCTGGTTGCTCCCCTTCTGTTCCTCGGCCTGGCCGCCTCATGTGCGTCGGCCTGCCTCTCGTCTCGCCTCTCTCCCCCCTGCGTTTGCCCTGTCTCCCTGCCCCCTGTCCCCCCCGGCGGCTGGACGTTCCAGCACCCCGCCACGCTTGGGAACGACTCCGATGATGCCTCCGTCCCCTGCGTCTGCCTCTTCCTTCCTCCCTCCCGCGCTCCCCTGCTTCCCTGGAGTGCCGTCTGTCCCTCGTCGCCTCTTGCTTGCCTGCCTCGCCTTGTGGGAAATTCTTTCCCGGGTGCTGTGACTTGCTGATGAGTGATGCTTGGCTGAGTGTGGGGCTCAGAAGGGGTGTGGTGCATTGCTTGGCTGGTGTGCGGGGCGCGGCAGTGTTGCGATGCATGGCCTGACTGTGGGGCCCGGCGGAGGTGTGTGCAGCTTGAGTGTGGGGTGGCTTGGGGTGGCGCATGGCTTGGGTGGGACTCGGCAAGGGTGCGGTGCATGGCCTGAGTTTGGGGAGCGGCAGGGTGTGGCGCATGGCGTGGGTGCGAGGCACGGCTTGGGTGTGGCGCTTCGGTGGCCTGCGTGTGGCGCCAAGGGGTCGTAGTATGGCCTTGTGTGGGGTGCGGCATGGTGTGGCGCATGGCGTGGGTGCGGGGCACGGCTTGGGTTGGCACATCGTTGGCCTGAGTGTGGGGCTCGGCAAGTTTTCTGGGCATGGCTTGAGTGTGGGGCGCGACAGAGTTGTGGCGCATGGCGTGGGTGTGGGGCGCGGCTTGGGTGTTGCGCATGGCGTGGGTGTGGGGCACGGCTTGGGTGCAGCGCATCGGTGGCCTGAGTGCTGGACACGGCAAGGGGTGTGGTGCGTGGCTTGAGTACGGGTTGCGGCTTGGGTGTGGCGACTGTTGGCATGCTGGTGCGGGACACGGCTTGGTGTGGTACAGGTTTGAGTGTGGGACACGGCTTGGGTGTGGCGCCTTGGTGGCCTGAGTGTGGGGCATGGCGGGGGTGTGGCACATGGCTTTTGTGTGGAAGTGGCGAGGAGGTGGCGCATGGCCTGTGGGCGGGGTGCGGCAAGGGTGCGGTGCATGGCCTTTGCGTGGGGCACGGCAAGGGGGTGCTGCATTGCCTGAGTGTGGAGCACGGCGGGGGTGTGCTGCATGGCTTGGGTGTGGGGCGCTGGAAGTTTGTTCTCTGTGTGGCGTGGCTCGTGGCTTTTGCTTGGGGATCGTTGGTGTGCTTTTGCATGGCTGCAGTCCGGGGATCGTGGGGGGCGTTGCACGGAGCACGGAGCATGCGTGGGGTGTGATGTGTGGGTTGCGCGTGTTGTGTGGCTCTGGGCGTGGTGCATGGCCTGGGTGCTGGGCGCGGTCGGGGTGTGAGACCTACATAACCAGGAGCGCCCACCCGCCCGGTGTGGATTTCCCTGGTGCCCCTTCCTCCTTCTTCCAATCCTTGCCCTTCTTGCCTTGATCGCCTCTAGCTCGCCTCTGTGACGGGCCCTGTGCCCTGTAGGCTAGGTAGAACCGGACCTTGTAAGTAATATTTATTATTTTTTCTCTCTGTGTGGCTCCTTCTCCTGGTCTTGAGTGCCCTGCCTTGCGCGCCCCTCCCTTTGTCCGCAGTTGGTCGTGCATGCCCTGGCAGGCCGCTCGGAGGCTGGGCGAGCCAGAGTGTGCGCCAGAGTGTGCGGAGTGGCGTGGTGTGGTGCATGGCATGAGTGTGCGCTGCAGCTGGGGCTGGAGCGGTGCCAGTATGTGCGGAGTGGCTGGTGTGGTGCTTGGTTTGAGTGTGCGCTGCAGCTGGGGCTCGAGCGTTGCCAGAATGTGTGTGTGGACGGTGTGGTGCATGGCATGAGTGCGCGCTGCAGCTGGGGCTTGAGCGTTGCCAGAATGTGCGGAGCGGCTGGTGTGGTGCATGGCTTGAGCATGTGGCACGGCTTGGGAGTGGGGCTGGGCCTGAGCATGTGGCACGGCTGGGGGTGTGGTGCTGGGCCTGGGCAGGCGGCGAGGCTGGGGAGTGGGTCGTGGCTTGAACAAGCCGCGGCTGGGGTGTGGGGCTGGGCCGGAGCATGCGGTGTGGCTGGGGAGTTGAGCGAGGCCCGAGTTTTGTTGAGTGGCTGGGTGTGGTGCATGGCTGAGCTTTGGCACGGCTCGGGTGTGGATCAAGGCCTGAGCAAGTGACACGGCTGGTGGTGTGGTGCAGGGCTTGGGCCTGCGGCACGGCTGGGGGTGTGGAGCGTGGCCCGAGTTTGCGGAGTGTCTGGGTGTGGTGCATGGTATGACCACGCCACGGCTGGGGCCGAGGGGCATGGCTTGAGCATTTGGCACGGCTGGGGGGGTGGGGCCGGGCCTGAGCATGCGGCGCGGCTGGGTTGTGGGAGCACGCCGCGGCTGGTGGAGTGGGGCGTGGCTTGAGCTTGCGGCGCGACTGGGGGTGCGGGTCATGGCCTGAGCTTGCGGCATGGCTCGGGTGTGGCGCAGGGCTTGGGCGTGTTGCACGCCTGGGGAGTGGGGCATGGGGCGAGCTTGGGCCGTGGCTGGGGTGGGTTGCGGGACTTGAACATGCGGCTTGGCTGGGGGTGTGCTTGGTCTGAGCTTGCGACACGGCTGTGGTGCTCTGATTGGCCTTTGCGTGGTGCGTGGCGTGGTGGCGTGCATGGCTTGATCACGAGGCACGGCTGGGTTGCGCTGACTGGCCCCTTGCGTGATGCGCGGTGTGGCGTCGTTTTGGCTTCTGGGTGACCGCGAGGCTTGCTTTGGAGCCCCCCCCTCTGCCCCCCCCGGCACAGCTGCGCTCCCCCTGAATCCTCCTCGAGCCGAAGAAGAAGGGGAAGTGCTGGCGGCTCGCCCCCGACGGATACAACAAGCCGGCACAGGACCCGTCCGTGAACCATTGGTCCTCTCTGTGTCCGGCTACCGCCTCCTGTCCCCCCGCGGAGGAGGAGGAAGTCGGAACTGGTCCTCTCGTGTCGGCTAGTGTCCCCCCGGGAGGACTGGGGTCCGGTCCTCTGCTTGACCGCGGTAGGAGTCGTGCCGAGGCACCTCAGGCAGTGGTCTGCACGCAGTAGATCCCTCTCGAGACCTCTGCCCTGAATGACTAGCGCCTGACCCCAGGCGGCGCATCCTCACTCTTCATTCAGACATCCGGGTCGTAACATCTTTTTATAATCAGAAGCCTATCCGATTCCGAATTTCCGATTGTTGTGCATGCCCTGCAATGAATGCCTGCAGTGAATGCCTGGGAGGGGGGATATGGGGGGCTCGCGGTGGTGCGCCTAGGGTATGAGGTGGGTACGGGGTGCGCCGTCTCGGGAGGTGGGTGTGGGGGGGATGGGTGGGCTCTACTACCTTTCAGCATCTACCGCAAGGGGGTGAACGCTGCTACTAATTGCTCTTGTGTGCCCGTCACCCCGGGGGGGGTTGCTGTCGCGTCGCTAGCCCCGAGCGCATTGCACTTCGCCTCGGCGGGTCTATCACACCCTACCACAACGCTCGATTCCTACCTCGGTCCTCGCCAACCTCAGCCCTCAGTTTGGCATGGCACCGTATCTTGCATTCCGCGCCGCGAGACTCTGGGCCTGGTCTTGATCCCCGACGTGGCTGCTGCGGCGGACACACAGGGGTGGGGTCTGTGCTCTCGCCGGCCGCGTTGAGTCTTCCCGTACATTGCCAAGGTCCAGTGCATTGCATGCCGGTCCGGTTTTTTTTCCGTGATCCTCGAACGCCAACCTGGTTGCGGTGCGTGGGTGTGGGGGAGGGGGGGCAGCGCTGGGAACTCCTGGACGTGGG
Organism: Cymbomonas tetramitiformis; assembly: GCA_001247695.2. Lineage (NCBI taxonomy): Eukaryota > Viridiplantae > Chlorophyta > Pyramimonadophyceae > Pyramimonadales > Pyramimonadaceae > Cymbomonas > Cymbomonas tetramitiformis. The sequence goes on from LGRX02030580.1 coordinate 5,243, forward strand.
ATTGGGGTAGCGCGCCACGCAGTGGGTCTCAGCGCACCGGGAACGGGATGGTTTTTCTTGGGCCCGCGCGGCACAGCACTCGCGCTCAGCCTTCATTGACGTTGCACTTGGGTAGCTAGGACTCTCTCGGGCGGCTAGGACGCCTCCACTTTCCTTTTTGGGGATAACGGCCGTGAAACGCCATGGCGAGACTCGCCCCCCTGGTGCCTTTTGACTGGCGTCCCCCCCGGGCCCGGTGGGGGCGAAGTATTCCGGGGTTGAGGCTGATTGGCGAGACGGCCGCGTGGCTCTGCGCGAGGGCCGGGTCTGGACTGAGCCCCGATGAGGCCCGCGGGCGTACAGGGGCGTGACCCGGACGGCGCGGTGCCACGCGGCCGTGGCGCTTTGGCCTCGGCCCCGCAATCCTTCGCCCCTCAAGGGATCCCCGGTCGCCCGGTGCGTTCTCTAGGAGGCGTGAACCGATTTATGGTGGGGGAGGGCGGACGGATCCGGGGAGGGAAGGCCGGGGCGTCCGAACAAGCCACCCTCCCTGAAAGCTCCATGCCTAATGCCGGTCGCCGCCAGCAATGGTGCCACACGTACCTTGAGTATATCGTGGTAGGCCGTGCTTGGCTACGAGCGCACGTGGACGGGGTGGCGTGGCAGCCATCCGCACTCCTGAACGAGGAACTCCGCTGAGGAGCGGCCTTGGGAGCAAGTCCATATAAGTGTCTCGCCGGAGCGACGGTCAAAGCTACTCTAATGCTAATGCTAATGACGGCCGCACGCCTGCGCACTTGGCTGCAGAGAAGGGACACTACACAACCTGCCACGGATTGCCCGGCTGCACACGAAGCCGACCGTCCGGTTTCAGGGAACGTAGCCTTATTTTCCCCCAACGGCCCGCATTCGCTATTTTCACATGCCAGCCATCGGCCAAGCCGGCCTACGGCCGGCAACTCATCGGCCGGCCGAAGTGGCCAAGCTTTCACCTCGCTTCCTCATGGTCGCTTGCGACGGCCAACTATCGGCCAACCTTTTTTTCATTTGCATCACTATTATTTGCGTGTCATCACTCGCATGCCTTGTGTACAATGTGCTCACACGTCTTGTCGCCGCCTGTTTACCGTGATTGGCGAGGGTTGAGGTTATAGGAAGTAATCATAAAACATGTGAGGGATATGTTCCCAAAGTTGAATAATTATGCAACGAACCGAAATGAAAACGATAATAAGTAAACTAATTCAATACATGATACATAAAAATTGTAAATTTTCAAAACTAAATCAAATTGAAATCATAATCTAAGGAAACCATTCAAGTGCTTTTTTTTTTCTTGGGCTCCTTCTTCAAGATCACCGACTTTCCCTTCACGCCATATTCTTCAAGGCTAAGAGAGTGGAAATACAACAGTCCACGTCACCGTAGTAATACAAAGCCTTCAAACCTTTTTTTAATGCTGTTTGGCTGATAATGTATCTAAATTCTCCTATGTACCATTTGTCCACAAAGCGATGAGCTACTTTGGCAGCCTTCTTCAAAACTTTGTGGGAAATGGTTTCAGGAGCGGCTGTTTGCACCAGCCACCCCTCTAGAGGCTCATAATTTTCCTTATACCATTCAAGAATTGGAACTTCTACATCTTGCCGCCGTTGGGATCCACGACGGTGCTATTATCGGGTGAATAAGACGCGCACGGGTCAGAGGTGGCAGGCGCGCCCTGATTAGACAAGCTAGTAGGATCCGAACCTTACTTAAACGGTGCACAACGAGCTACACATAATAAAGTGAGGAGCAAACCCAGCATAGTGTACAGTCCCAAAATTTCGTTTTTCAGAAATTCGTTCGCGTTCGTTCTGGCAAGTTTGAAGATGTTGGAAGGTGTGAAAACAAGCGGTTAACGGTGTTCTGCGGTGTGTAAGACTGTTGGATGTCGATGTCGTTGTGCGCAAATTATCGAATCCAGCGGCCACGCACACATCGGCCGACCCGGCCTAGGTCGAATATCGATCGGCTCAAGCAGCGGCCACCTGTCGGCCAAGGTGGCCGAGACCCATTATCCCTTATTTACCCTCTGGCGGGCGTCGGCCCGGAGCAGGGTAAAGCATCGGCCCGCCAGCGGCCCGGAGCGATGCCGAGCGGCCCCGGGCCGGCCCGCCACGGTAGGCAATGTACCCTGTCTGGTTCCCGGAATGACCTTCCACTCACTTGGTGCCAATTCCGCAGCAGCGGACGTCATGGTGGCCTTAACTTCCCCCAACTCTGTTAGGTTGAAGTCCACCTCCTTCGAGGTGAAGCCAGCTTGCAAGTAGAAAGCGTGCCCAGGAGAGAAACCGGCTTCCTTCAAAAGAAAGCACAGATGCACGCACCAGTGCACAATCATGGAGCGCCCGTGACGACCCATCATGTCCATGAACGACAAGAGTCAAAGTGCGAAACGCGAGGAAACAAGTGCCTGGAACGACCACTCAGACGTCCCAGGGGAGCAGACACGAAGTGGGCGCTGAAGATCCCCCGAGCGAAGCGTTTGCAAAAAACGACTTTTGCAACCCTGCAAAAACAAGGAAAACAGCTCTTGCGGCCAAACAGACGCCACGCCGGTTGCGACGATCTTTCTGTAAATTGGACAGCAGGAACGCCCTGCAGGTGCCTGCAAAACATCAAAAGAGAGCTCATGGCTGGAATGAGGCGCTGCAGATTCCCAACACAAAATGTTTACGAAAAAGTACTGTTATACTGAAACTCCATTATGAAAGTGCGAGCAGGATTATAGCTAACACTGCACACCTAAGTTTATCAGAGATGGGACCCAAAAGTCATTCGGAACATCTGCAAAGTCATGAGGTGATATCGAGTATCGCCCCCCTTTCCAATTCCGCATGAGGTGCAAAAATATGCAGCAATGCAAAGGGCGAAGAGTATCCCTTGAATACTGTCAGACCCACCAATCACCTAGTAATATTGCATCCGGCTGCAATGTGTACAGCATTCGATCAGCCAAATTTGAGCCTTTACCCTTGCCGTACTTAAACAAAGTTGAAAACGTGGCTATTAAGGTGAGGATATCCGTACTTGCTTTGACGATCTCCGTGTTGCAGGCTATGTACTATCGGGGGCTTTTATCGGGGGCTTTTTCTGCCTCTGGTATTTGACCTCCGGGTCGGTATCAGCAGGGCAGGAGAGCGGTGCGGAGTTCGTCATTGGACTCTGCGGCGGGAAGGGCACTCCGCCTCCAAGCGGTCCCTCCTGGTACGCGTGCGCAGCCGGACTCAAGGCTGCTGCACGGCTAAATGGAGTGCCACCCCCGTCCCGCCCCTTTGGGCGGCCGGGTTGTCCTTGTGCCTGTTCTGTACTTGTTTGTTTTTTGTGCATCGTCGCCCTGTGTCCGTTTCTCATCCCTCTTTTGTCTTTTGAATTTGTGCACTCGTGCATTTCTTTTGGCAGCTAGGCCCTCCGTTCAGTGTTGCACCAACCTTTTGCAGCCTCCTGCCTTCCAGCTCTCTCCCCCTCTTTCCCTCTTGGTTGCTGTCTGTCTGCCCCCTCTCCTGGTCTGTGGCATGTTGCTCTCTGCTGCCCCTTGCCTTTGCCTCGGCAGCCCCCTGCTTGCCTCCTCCTCCTTCCCGCTCGCCTTTGCTCGAGCCATGGCAGCCTCCTGCTTGCCGGCTCTCCTCCCCCCGCCCAACTTCTTCTCTTGTGCCATGGCTGCCTCCTGCTCGCTCCTGCTTGTTGCCCCCTTCTGTTCCTCGGCCTGGCCCCGGTCCTGCTGTGTTCAATGTTGCTCTTTGTGCTTCGCCGCCCTGCTCTGCTTGCTTCTGCTGGCCTCTGCTGGTTGCTCCCCTTCTGTTCCTCGGCCTGGCCGCCTCATGTGCGTCGGCCTGCCTCTCGTCTCGCCTCTCTCCCCCCTGCGTTTGCCCTGTCTCCCTGCCCCCTGTCCCCCCCGGCGGCTGGACGTTCCAGCACCCCGCCACGCTTGGGAACGACTCCGATGATGCCTCCGTCCCCTGCGTCTGCCTCTTCCTTCCTCCCTCCCGCGCTCCCCTGCTTCCCTGGAGTGCCGTCTGTCCCTCGTCGCCTCTTGCTTGCCTGCCTCGCCTTGTGGGAAATTCTTTCCCGGGTGCTGTGACTTGCTGATGAGTGATGCTTGGCTGAGTGTGGGGCTCAGAAGGGGTGTGGTGCATTGCTTGGCTGGTGTGCGGGGCGCGGCAGTGTTGCGATGCATGGCCTGACTGTGGGGCCCGGCGGAGGTGTGTGCAGCTTGAGTGTGGGGTGGCTTGGGGTGGCGCATGGCTTGGGTGGGACTCGGCAAGGGTGCGGTGCATGGCCTGAGTTTGGGGAGCGGCAGGGTGTGGCGCATGGCGTGGGTGCGAGGCACGGCTTGGGTGTGGCGCTTCGGTGGCCTGCGTGTGGGGCGCGGGCCGTGGTGCATGGCCTTGTGTGGGGTGCGGCATGGTGTGGCGCATGGCGTGGGTGCGGGGCACGGCTTGGGTTGGCACATCGTTGGCCTGAGTGTGGGGCTCGGCAAGTTTTCTGGGCATGGCTTGAGTGTGGGGCGCGACAGAGTTGTGGCGCATGGCGTGGGTGTGGGGCGCGGCTTGGGTGTTGCGCATGGCGTGGGTGTGGGGCACGGCTTGGGTGCAGCGCATCGGTGGCCTGAGTGCTGGACACGGCAAGGGGTGTGGTGCGTGGCTTGAGTACGGGTTGCGGCTTGGGTGTGGCGCATTGTTGGCATGGGGTGCGGACACGGCTTGGTGTGGTACAGGTTTGAGTGTGGGACACGGCTTGGGTGTGGCGCCTTGGTGGCCTGAGTGTGGGGCATGGCGGGGGTGTGGCACATGGCTTTTGTGTGGAAGTGGCGAGGAGGTGGCGCATGGCCTGTGGGCGGGGTGCGGCAAGGGTGCGGTGCATGGCCTTTGCGTGGGGCACGGCAAGGGGGTGCTGCATTGCCTGAGTGTGGAGCACGGCGGGGGTGTGCTGCATGGCTTGGGTGTGGGGCGCTGGAAGTTTGTTCTCTGTGTGGCGTGGCTCGTGGCTTTTGCTTGGGGATCGTTGGTGTGCTTTTGCATGGCTGCAGTCCGGGGATCGTGGGGGGCGTTGCACGGAGCATGCGTGGGGTGTGATGTGTGGGTTGCGCGTGTTGTGTGGCTCTGGGCGTGGTGCATGGCCTGGGTGCTGGGCGCGGTCGGGGTGTGAGACCTACATAACCAGGAGCGCCCACCCGCCCGGTGTGGATTTCCCTGGTGCCCCTTCCTCCTTCTTCCAATCCTTGCCCTTCTTGCCTTGATCGCCTCTAGCTCGCCTCTGTGACGGGCCCTGTGCCCTGTAGGCTAGGTAGAACCGGACCTTGTAAGTAATATTTATTATTTTTTCTCTCTGTGTGGCTCCTTCTCCTGGTCTTGAGTGCCCTGCCTTGCGCGCCCCTTCCTTTGTCCGCAGTTGGTCGTGCATGCCCTGGCAGGCCGCTCGGAGGCTGGGCGAGCCAGAGTGTGCGCCAGAGTGTGCGGAGTGGCGTGGTGTGGTGCATGGCATGAGTGTGCGCTGCAGCTGGGGCTGGAGCGGTGCCAGTATGTGCGGAGTGGCTGGTGTGGTGCTTGGTTTGAGTGTGCGCTGCAGCTGGGGCTCGAGCGTTGCCAGAATGTGTGTGTGGACGGTGTGGTGCATGGCATGAGTGCGCGCTGCAGCTGGGGCTTGAGCGTTGCCAGAATGTGCGGAGCGGCTGGTGTGGTGCATGGCTTGAGCATGTGGCACGGCTTGGGAGTGGGGCTGGGCCTGAGCATGTGGCACGGCTGGGGGTGTGGTGCTGGGCCTGGGCAGGCGGCGAGGCTGGGGAGTGGGTCGTGGCTTGAACAAGCCGCGGCTGGGGTGTGGGGCTGGGCCGGAGCATGCGGTGTGGCTGGGGAGTTGAGCGAGGCCCGAGTTTTGTTGAGTGGCTGGGTGTGGTGCATGGCTGAGCTTTGGCACGGCTCGGGTGTGGATCAAGGCCTGAGCAAGTGACACGGCTGGTGGTGTGGTGCAGGGCTTGGGCCTGCGGCACGGCTGGGGGTGTGGAGCGTGGCCCGAGTTTGCGGAGTGTCTGGGTGTGGTGCATGGTCTGACCACGCCACGGCTGGGGCCGAGGGGCATGGCTTGAGCATTTGGCACGGCTGGGGGGGTGGGGCCGGGCTTGAGCATGCGGCGCGGCTGGGTTGTGGGAGCACGCCGCGGCTGGTGGAGTGGGGCGTGGCTTGAGCATGCGGCGCGACTGGGGGTGCGGGTCATGGCCTGAGCTTGCGGCATGGCTCGGGTGTGGCGCAGGACTTGGGCGTGTGGCACGCCTGGGGAGTGGGGTTTGGGGCGAGCTTGGGCCGTGGCTGGGGTGGGTTGCGGGACTTGAACATGCGGCTTGGCTGGGGGTGTGCTTGGTCTGAGCTTGCGACACGGCCGGTGGTCTGATTGGCCTTTGCGTGGTGCGTGGCGTGGTGGCTTGCGTGGCATGATCACGAGGCACGGCTGGGTTGCGCTGACTGGCCCCTTGCGTGATGCGCGGTGTGGCGTCGTTTTGGCCTCTGGGTGACCGCGAGGCTTGCTTTGGAGCCCCCCCCTCTGCCTCTTGTCCCCTTCTCTGGCAGCAGGCTGCGGGCTTGGTCGCCTCAACTGGATTTCGCCTTCCCCCCTTGCCCCCCCCTGCGCTCCTTCTCGTCTGCTGCTGCCTGTGGAGACCCTCTTTGCCCTTGCCTTGCCGTGTCCTGCCCCTCCCCGCCCCTCCTTGTCCCCGGCATGGCCTGTCGCTCCCTTGCTCCCCCACCCCCCCCCTGCGGGGCTTGCAGGCGGACCATGAGACGCGGGAGGAGGCGGACAAAGCGACCTTGCTCACAGCTGCGGCGGGTAACCTCTTGCCCCCGGCTGCTCCCCGCTCCGGGCACCCTGTGCGGCGCCGCTGTGATCGCTGGGACGGGTGGGGTGGCCCTCCTCGGGAAAGGATCGGTGCCGAAAGGTCCGGTACTGTTGTTGAAATACACTTAATAGGACCCGTACCGAGGAGGAAGCGCCCCCACTCCCAGCCCGCCGCGCAGGCCCGAATGCTTAGGGACGAAGCATCGCGCGTGTAGGATCCTTCTCTGGGGACGGCAGGCAACTCATAAAGCATTCCGATGGCCACGTACCGCCTCCTGACCGACTAGAGAAGCGGACACCTTGCCCTGCGGTGGAGGCGCTGAGGGTGCTGCAGGATGCCGGCGTGGACCGCGCCGGACACGACAAGCGGCACAGGGCCTCGTGAACAGCTGGTCCTCTCGTGTCGGCTAGTGTCCCCCCGGGAGGAGGAAAGTGGCTGTCTCTCGGGATAACCGGTCCTCTGTCTGACCGCGGTAGGAGTCGTACCGAGGCACCTCAGGCAGTGGTCTGCACGCAGTAGATCCCTCTCGAGACCTCTGCCCTGAACGGCTAGCGCCTGACCCCAGGCGGCGCATCCTCACTCTTCACTCAGACATCCGGGTCGTAACATCCGTCTTGCTCGTGTATGCCCTGTGGGGTGGGGCTCCAAGGCGCCCCGCCCCCCTGAGCCGGCCTGTGGGTTGTTTTCATCCCGGCTCGGGACGTGCACGCCATCCTAGGGTATGAGGTGGGTACGGGGTGCGCCGTCTCGGGAGGTGGGTGTGGGGGGGATGGGTGGGCTCTACTACCTTTCAGCATCTACCGCAAGGGGGTGAACGCTGCTACTAATAGCTCTACTTGTGTGCCCGTCACCCCGGGGGGGGTTGCTGTCGCGTCGCTAGCCCCGAGCGCATTGCACTTCGCCTCGGCGGGTCTACCACACCCTACCACAACGCTCGATTCCTACCTCGGTCCTCGCCAACCTCAGCCCTCAGTTTGGCATGGCACCGTATCTTGCATTCCGCGCCGCGAGACTCTGGGCCTGGTCTTGATCCCCGACGTGGCTGCTGCGGCGGACACACAGGGGTGGGGTCTGTGCTCTCGCCGGCCGCGTTGAGTCTTCCCGTACATTGCCAAGGTCCAGTGCATTGCATGCCGGTCCGGTTTTTTTTGCCGTGATCCTCGAACGCCAACCTGGTTGCGGTGCGTGGGTGTGGGGGAGGGGGGGCAGCGCTGGGAACTCCTGGACGTGGGATTGGGGTAGCGCGCCACGCAGTGGGTCTCAGCGCACCGGGAACGGGGCTGGTTTTTCTTGGGCCCGCGCGGCACAGCACTCGCGCTCAGCCTTCATTGACGTTGCACTTGGGTAGCTAGGACTCTCTCGGGCGGCCAGGACGCCTCCACTTTCTTTTTTGGGGATAACGGCCGTGAAACGCCATGGCGTGACTCGCCCCCCTGGTGCCTTTTGACTGGCGTCCCCCCCGGGCCCGGTGGGGGCGAAGTATTCCGGGGTTGAGGCTGATTGGCGAGACGGCCGCGTGGCTCTGCGCGAGGGCCGGGTCTGGACTGAGCCCCGATGAGGCCCGCGGGCGTACAGGGGTGTGACCCGGACGGCGCGGTGCCACGCGGCCGTGGCGCTTTGGCCTCGGCCCCGCAATCCTTCACCCCTCAAGGGATCCCCGGTCGCCCGGTGCGTTCTCTAGGAGGCGTGAACCGATTTATGGTGGGGGAGGGCGGACGGATCCGGGGAGGGAAGGCCGGGGCGTCCGAACAAGCCACCCTCCCTGAAAGCTCCATGCTCAATGCCGGTCGCCGCCAGCAATGGTGCCACACGTACCTTGAGTATATCGTGGTAGGCCGTACTTGGCTACGAGCGCACGTGGACGGGGTGGCGTGGCAGCCATCCGCACTCCTGAACGAGGAACTCCGCTGAGGAGCGGCCTTGGGAGCAAGTCCATATAAGTGTCTCGCCGGAGCGACGGTCAAAGCTACTCTAATGCTAATGCTAATGTACGGCCGCACGCCTGCGCACATGGCTGCGGCTGGGGGACACGTGGAGGCGCTGAGGATGCTGCAGGATGCCGGCGTGGACCTCAGCCATGCCGACAAAAAAGGCCGCACGCCTGCGCACTCGGCTGCGGGTGGGGGACACGTGGAGGCGCTGAGGATGCTGCAGGATGCCGGGGTGGACCTCAGCCATGCCGACAATGACTTCCACACGCCTGCGCACAGGGCTGTGTATGGGGGACACGTGGAGGCGCTGAGGGTGCTGCCTAATGGGCTCTTCGTGGCGGCGGAGAGGGGCACGGTGGAGATGGTGAGGGAGCTTGTGAAGAAGGGTGCGGAGGTGGACGCGGAGGACAGGGAGGGCCGCACGGCGCTGACGATTGCAGTGGCATGGGGGCAGGAGGGTGCGGCTCGGGCGCTGCTGGAGGCGGGGGCTGCAGTGAATGCCGACAAAAAAGGCCGCACGCCTGCGCACTCGGCTGCACGTGGGGGACATGTGGAGGTGCTGAGGATGCTGCAGGGTGCCGGGGCGGACCTCAGCCATGCCGACAATAACGGCCAGACGCCTGCGCACTCGGCTGCGGGTGGGGGACAGGTGGAGGCGCTGAGGATGCTTCCCGGGGCATGGTTTGTGGCAGCGGAGAGGGGCATGGTGGAGATGGTCAGGGTGCTGGTGGGCGAGGGTGCGGAGGTGGACGCGGAGGACGTGGAGGGCCGCACGGCGCTGACGGTGGCGCTGGCTTTCGGGCAGGAGGCTGCGGCTCGGGCGCTGCTGGAGGTGGGGGCTGGAGTGAACGCGGGCACGGGGTGGCGGCCGCTCCACGCGGCGGCGGAGAGGGGCACGGTGGAGATGGTGAGGGAGCTTGCGGGCAAGGGTGCGGAGGTGGACGCAGAGGACGGGGAGGGCCGCACGGCGCTGACGGTGGCGCTGGCATTCGGGCAGGAGGCTGCGGCTCGGGCGCTGCTGGAGGCGGGGGCTGGAGTGAACGCGGGCACTGGGCGGCGGCCGCTCCACGCGGCGGCGGAGAAGGGCATGGTGGAGATGTTGATCGAGCTTGCAGGCAAGGGGGTGGAGGTGGACGCGGAGGACAGGGAGGGCCGCACGGCGCTGACGGTGGCGCTGGCATTCGGGCAGGAGGGTGCGGCTCGGGCGCTGCTGGAGGCGGGGGCTGGAGTGAACGCGGGCACGGGGCAGCGGCCGCTCCACGCGGCGGCGGAGAGGGGCATGGTGGAAATGGTGAGGGAGCTGTTGGGCAAGGGCGTGGAGGTGGACGCGGAGGACGGGGAGGGCCGTACGGCGCTGACGGTGGCGCTGGCATTCGGGCAGGAGGCTGCGGCTCGGGCGCTGCTGGAGGCGGGGGCTGGAGTGAACGCAGGCACGGGGCGGCGGCTGCCTCTGGTATTTGACCTTCGGGTCGGTATCAGCAGGGCAGGAGAGCGGTGCGGAGTTCGTCATTGGACTCTGCGTCGGGAAGGGCACTCCGCCTCCAAGCGGTCCCTCCTGGTACGCGTGCGCAGCCGGACTGAAGGCTGCTGCACGGCTAAATGGAGTGCCACCCCCGTCCCGCCCCTTGGGCGGCCGGGTTGTCCTTGTGCCTGTTCTGTACTTGTTTGCTTTTTGTGCTTCGTCGCCCTGTGACCGTTTCTCTTCCCCCTTTTGTCTTGAATCTGTGCACTCGTGCTTTTCGTTTGGCAGCTTGGCCCTCCATTCAGTGTTGCACCAACCTTGTGCAGCCTCCTGCCTGCCGGCTCTCTCCCCCTCTTCCCCTCTTGGCTGCTGTCTCTCTGCCCCCTCTCCTGGTCTGTGGCATGTTGCTCTCTGCTCCCCCTTGCCTCTTGCCTCGGCAGCCCCCTGCTTGCCTCCTCCTCCTTCCCTCTCGCCTTGCTCGAGCCATGGCAGCCTCCTGCTTGCCGGCTCTCCTCCCCCCGCCCATCTTCTTCCCTTGAGCCACGGCTGCCTCCCGCTCGCTTCTGCTTGCTGCCCCTTTGTTCCTTGGCCTAGCCCCGGCCCAGCTCTGTTCTGAGATGCTCTTCGTGCTTCGCCGCCCTGCTTTGCTTGCTTCTGCTGGCCTCTGCTGGTTGCTCCCCTCTGTTCCTCGGCCTGGCCGCCTCATGTGCGCCGGCCTGCCTCCCGTCTCGCCTCGTCCCTCTCTCCCCCCTGCGTTTGCCCTGTCCCCCTGTCCCCTGTCCCCCCAGGCGGCTGGACATTCCAGCACCCTGCCACGCTTGGGAACGACCCTGATGATGCCTCCGTCCCCTGCGTCTGCCTCTCTCTTCCTCCCTCCCGCGCCCCCCTGCTTCCCTGGAGTGCTGTCTGTCCCTCGTCGCCCCTCGCTTGCCTGCCTTGCCTTGTGGGAAATTCATTCCCGGGTGTTGTGACTTGCTGATGAGTGACGCTTGGCTGAGTGTGGGGCTCGGAGGGGGGGTGGTGCGGCCGGCGGGTGGGGCTCGGAAGGGGTGTGGTGCATTGCTTGGCTGGAGTGTGGGGCGCGGCAGTGTTGCGATGCATGGCCTGAGTGTGGGGACCGGCGGAGGTGTGTACAGCTTGAGTGTGGGGTGGCTTGGGGTGGCGCATGGCTTGGGTGGGACACGGCAAGGGTGCGGTGCATGACCTGGGTGTGGGGACCGGCGGAGGTGTGTACAACTTGAGTGTGGGGTGGCTTGGGTGGCATGGCTTGGGCGGGACACAACAAGGGTGCGATGCGTGGCCTGAGTGTGGGACCCGGCGGAGGTGTGTACAGCTTGAGTGTGGGGTGGCTTGGGGTGGCGCATGGCTTGGGTGGGACACAACAAGGGTGCGGTGCATGGCCTGAGTGGGGGGACCGGCAGGATGTGGCGCATGGCCTGAGCGTGGGTTGCGGCTTGGGTGTGGCGCATCGGTGGCCTGAGTGTTGGGCACGGCAAGGGGTGTGGTGCAGGGCATGAGTGTGGGTTGCGGCTTGGGTGTGGCACATCGGTGGCCTGAGTGTTGGACACGGCAAGGGGTGTGGCGCATCGATGGTCTGAGTGCGGGACACGACTGGGTGTGGTGCCTTTTGACTGGCGTTTCTCCCGGGCCCGATGGGGGCGAAGCATTCCGGGGCCGAGGCCGTGTGGCGAGACGGCCGCGTGGCGCTGCGCGAGGGCCGGGTCTGGACTGAGCCCCGATGTGGCCTGCGGGCGTACAGGGGTGTGACCCGGACGGCGCCACGTGGCCGGGGCGCTTTGCCCTCTGTGGGACACGGCGTGGGTGTGGCGCATCGGCGGCCTGAGTGTGGGACACCGCTTGGGAGTGGCGCATGGCGTGAGCGTGGGACACGGCTTGGGTGTGGTGCATTGGCGGCATGGTGTGGGACATGGCTTGGGTGTGGCGCATGGCCTGAGTGTGGGACACGGCTTGGGTGTGGCGCATCGGTGGCCTGAGTGTGGACACGGCTTGGGTGTGCATATGGCGTGAGCATGGGGTGTGGTTTGGGTGTAGCGCATCGGCGGCCTGAGTGGGACACGGCTGGGTGTGGCGCATGACATGAGCGTGAGACACGGCAAGGGGTGTGGCGCATCGGCGGCCTGAGTATGGGACGCGGCTGGTCGTGGTGCCTTCTGTCTGGCGTCACCCCCGGGCCCGGTGAGGGCATAGCATTCCGGGGCCGAGGCCGTGTGGCAAGACGGCCGTGTGGCGCTGCGCGAGGGCCAGGTCTGGACTGAGCCCCGATGTGGCCTGCGGGCGTACAGGGGTGTGACCCGGACGGCGCCACGCGGCTGGGGCGCTTTGCCCTCTGTGGGACACGGCGTGGGTGTGGCGCATTGGTGGCCTGAGTGTCGACACGGCTTGGATGTAGCGCATGGTCTGAGTGTTGGACACGGCTTGGGGTGTGGCGCATCGGCGGCCTGAGTGTGGGACACGGCTGGGTGTGGTGCATGGCGTGAGCGTGGGGTGCGGCTTGGGTTTGGCGCTTTGGTGGCCTGAGTATGGGGCATGGCGGGGGTGTGGCGCATGGCTTTTGTGTGGAAGTGGCGAGGAGGTGGCGCATGGCCTGTGGGCGGGGTGTGGCAAAGGTGCGGTGCATGGCCTTTGCGTGGGGCACGGCAAGGGGGTGCTGCATTGCCTGAGTGTGGAACACGGCGGGGGTGTGCTGCATGGCTTGGGTGTGGGGCGCTGGAGGCTTTTTCTCTGTTTGGCGTGAGTGTGGGGTGTGGATTGGGTGTGGCGCATCGATGGCCTGGGTGTGGGGCGTCGCAAGGGCGTGGCTCGTGGCTTTTGCTTGGAGATCGTAGGTGTGCTTTTGCATGGCTGCAGTCCGGGGATCGTGGGGGGCGTTGCACGGAGCATGCGTGGGAGTGTGATGTGTGGGTTGCGCGTGTAGTGTGGCTCTGGGCGTGGTGCATGGCCTGGGCGCTGGGCGCGGTCGGGGTGTGAGACCTGCATGACCAGGAGCGCCCACCCACCCGGTGTGGATTTCCCCCGTGCCCCTTCCTCCTTCTTCCAATCCTTGCCCTTCTTGCCTTGATCGCCTCTAGCTCGCCTCTGTGACGGACCCTGTGCCCTGTAGGCTAGGTAGAACCGGACCTTGTAAGTAATATTTATTATTTTTTCTCTCTGTGTGGCTCCTTCTCCTGGTCTTGAGTGCCCTGCCTTGCGCGCCCCTTCCTTTGTCCGCAGTTGGTCGTGCATGCCCTGGCAGGCCGCTCGGAGGCTGGGCGAGCCAGAGTGTGCGGCAGAGTGTGCGGAGTGGCGTGGTGTGGTGCATGGCATGAGTGTGCGCTGCAGATGGCGTGGGGATGCATCAGCCGTTGGCGCCTCCAGGGTGATGAGGGCGAAGCAGTGCAGGTGCTGGAGCAGGTGCAGAAGGCGCTGAGCGAGGGTGACAGTGCAGGCCGGGCGCCGCTGACAGTGCTGGCCAATGAGGTGAGTGAGATGCTCGGCAGTCGGGAGATCCTGATGAAGCAAAGCAAGCTGGTGGAGATGGCCGAGGAGTGGCTGCAGACCAGGATGGAGGCCGATGTGGAGGCGGCGCTGCAGGACCTCTTGCGAGATGTGGCAGGAGGGGAGATGGTGGACGCATCACGAGCGGCTGGGGCAGCACCTGAAGGGCGCGTTGGCCAGCTGCGGGAGGCAACAACGCTGGAGGAGGCCATCCGAGCACAGGCTGTCCCGCACGCCTTGCGGAGTGCGCTGCGCCGCCCGCCAGTGCGCCGGTTCCGCATCTACGCCATGTTTCTGGAGCATTATGTGGAGCGCGAGGCGGCCAAAGCCAGGGTCACTGTGAAGGGGTACGACTCTGAGGTGATGCGGCGCGAAGGGCCCGTGTACGCACAGCGCCTAGCGCTCCAGATGGTGGCCGAGGGTGTGTCCAAGGTGCCCCTCCGTAGCGACAGCGAGCTGTTCCACCGGAAGAGCGTGTGGGACCCGTTCCTGCGCGACGGGGGGGAGCTGCGCGAGGCGGCGCAGAAGGCGGCGCCGGTGCGGTGCACGGGCGGGGTGCTCAGCTTCATCCACAAGACCGTGCAGGAGTTCTTGTGCGCCGCCGGCCTCCGCGACGCCCTCCATCGGATCCTCCGTGAGCTGGCGGTGCCTCTGGAGGCGCTGATGCAACAGCTGGAGCCGAATCTTGGCCCGGCAGTTGTTGCTTCAGAGGAGGCCAGGGTTCGGCAGGGTTATCAGACAGTGAGGTGGGCAGCGGGGACAGGCGCAAGCAGAAGGGCAGATGGGGAACAGGCACGGGGATGGCCGCATGAGTTGAGTGGCGATGCGGGGAGCATAGCTGGTGGAACGCAGGAGGTGGATCAGATGACGGTGGCGAAGGCGCTGCGAAGGGCGGGGACGGGGCTGGTGGAGTCTGAGTGGGCGCAGGTGGACCTGCGACAGGAGAGCGTGGTGCGGGACTTCCTGGCCGACTGCGTCTTGGATGAGCCGGAGTTCACTGAGGAGGTTCAGTTCCTGGCGGCGTGGGCCGAGCTCCACTGCAAGGGGGGCCGCCTGGCGGGCACCGGGGGGGTCGACGGAGGTGGGCTGCTGGGCAACGTGCGCGCAGTGCTCGGCGGCGCGCTGCCCAAGCGCAGCGGGGGTGCGCTGCTGCATACTGCGGCAGCCGATGGGTCGCACTTTACAGTGTCTGTGCTGCTGAAGCTGCTGAGGGGGGGGAGGCTGGACGAGGCGCTGCTGGAGGCTGTGGACGACGAGGACCGCACGCCGCTGTTCTGCGCGGCGCAGCGAGGGCACGCGCAGGTGGTGGCAGCGCTGCGTGCGGCAGGCGCAAAGCATGACGCGCGCTCCAAGCTGCAGCCCAGCGTCCGCCTCGTTGCTGTTGTGCCCTTCACTAAGATACCTCAGACAGAATTTGGCCAGGCCGTCAGGGCGGCTCAACCTGCAGTCCACGTCGAGAGAGGCCTGGTCTTAATTGGCGGCAAGGAGTTCATTCTCGAGCATGGCATTGTCGGCGCCCCTGCGGCCGCACCTTTTGAAGGGTCCTGGCGGTTTGAGGTGGACCTGGATCTCAAGTGGAATTTTTTTCAGGGAAGTGTTGCCGATGAGGATGTGAAAGACACTCTCTGCCTTGGTTTCTGCGTGGGCTGGAGCTCGCAAGATGCTAGACACATTAGCTGGAACCACGTGACTAATGGTCTGGATGAAGTGACTAAGTGTCTGGATGAAGACGATTCGCCCCCCCTCCAATCCTGGTTTCAAGGACTTGGATTTCAGCTTGGGACGAATCATTGGTCGTGCGGGCTGCGCGATTCCGGCGAATGGAACAGCCCTTCGGGTGCAGTGTCGCACGCGGAGTGCAACAGTTCCATACCCAGTGCAGCAGCCCGTGCTCCCATCGATATGAAATGTACGGTTGCAATGCTGCTTGACTGCGACGCACGGAAGTTGCATGTGTCAACGGGCGCCAAGTGGGTGGAGCACGATGTGGGCGATCTGGGTGGGCGCATGTTCCCGGCGGTCAGCTGGATGGGTTGCCACGGCGAGGTGTCCTTCAACTTTGGAGAGCGCCCGTGGCGATGCGAGGTGCCTACCCCGGGAGGGGATCGTTTCCGGCCCATTTCTGAGGCGGGCTCTGGGAACACGCCCGTGATGGAGGCCGCAAGCGAAGGGCATTTGGAGGTGTGCTCGTTGTTGCTGGACAGTGTGGCTGTGGAGGACGTGGGCCGCCGACATCAGCGCACGCTGCTGCACTGGGCGGCTTGGTGGGGGGGTTCGGAGCTGGCGCGCCGGGTGCTCGAGGTGAGTGGCGACCGTGATGCCTGCATTCGCGCCATCGATGGGGACGGTCTCAACGCGGTCTGCCACGCAGAGGTCCTGAGGGTGCTGTGGGAAATATCTGTGAGCTTGAAGGGCGTTTCATTGGCCGGCATCACCTCCGAGACTTCTGGCGCTGACTTCAACCATTTTGCTCAGGAGGGGAGAACGCCCACACACGTGGCTGCCAGAGGTGGGTTTGTGGAGGCGCTGCGAGTTTTGAAGGAAGCGGGCGCAGACCTCAGCCATGCTGCCAATGACGGCAGAACATCCTCACACTGTGCTGCCGAGGGGGGTCATGTGGATGCTCTGCGAGTGTTATACGAACTGGGCGTGGACCTCAGCCAGGCTGCCAATGACGGCCGCACGCCTTCGCACTTGGCTGCGGCTGGGGGACACGTGGAGGCGCTGAGGATGCTGCAGGGTGCCAGCGTGGACCTCAGCGATGCTGACAATGAAGCCTATCCGATTCCGAATTTCCATTTGTTGTGCACGCCCTGCAATGAATGCCTGCAGTGAATGCCAGGGAGGGGGGAAATGGGGGGCTCGCAGTGTGCGCCGCAGGGGGGTGGTTGGGGAGGTTTGCCCTTTCCTTGGGGATGCAGGTTTTGGTTCCTTGGCGGCACACACTTTCTGGCCCTCAGGGCGCTATGCGTTCCATAAGGAGGGGGGCCGCAGGGCGTGGGAAGGGGCGCAACCTGGACTGGGGAGACACGAGATTGCAATGCGCCGCAGGTGTTCATGGGTGGGACCCGAGATTGCAATGCGCTGCAGGTGTTCTGGGGTGACGCGTGCAAGGGTCTCTGGGCAAGGGGCGGGCGCATGGCAAGGCTCCTCCGAGCTCCTTGGTTGATGCTTGGGGGTAACACCACTCGCGCCGCTCAACTAAAGAGGGAGGGGGCGCCACTGTGCGAGGCAACGCGCTCATCGAGGCTCAATCATCTGGGGAGGTCATCCACTCATATCATC